>OZ012737.1:595804611-595843781 GCA_963859935.3 Lathyrus sativus | reverse complement strand
TTGAAGGACTTTGATTAGAACTCAACTTGAAATGAGTAGCGAGAGGAGTGCTTACCGCCTTAGAACTCTACATTTTGAATCTTTGCATCACTCTTTAGATATAATTTTCTTGTGACATCCAAAGTTTCTTCTCTTTTCTGTCACACATGATTCTAATACCAATAATCTGTTTTGCTGCTCCCATGTCTTTCATGGCAAATGACTCTCCCAATTTCTTATTTAGCATGTTAATGTTATAAATACTTTTTCCTACAATAATCATATCATCAACATATAACAACAGGATTACAAAGTCATAGTTAGGAAATGTTCTAACAAAGACGCAATGATCTGAAGTAGTCTTTCGGTATCCTTGATCACACATAACAGACTTAAACTTCTTATACCACTGCCTTAGATCTTGTTTCAACCCATATAAACTCTTTCTCCATCTACACACATGATCTTCCTTACCTTTAACTTGAAAACCATTGAATTGTTTCATGTATATCTCTTCCTCCAAATCGCCATGAAGGAAAGTCGTTTTCACATCCATTTTCTCAACCTCTAAATCAAGAGTAGCAGTCAAACTCAACACAGTTTTAATTGATGACATCTTTATAATAGGTGAGAAAATATAATTAAAATCAACACCCTTTCTTTGACGGAAACCTTTCACCACTAATCTGACTTTATATCTTAGAAACTTAGAGTTGCACTCATGTTTAACTCTACACATCCACATGTTTTTCAAAGCCCTTTTACCTTTAGGCAACTTCACTAAATCATAAGTGTGATTATCATGCAATGTTTTCATCTCATTATGCATTGCATCCGTCCACTTTTGATTTTCATCAATTTCCATGGCCTCTTGAAAACACTCAGGTTCACCCTCATCAGTCAAGGTCATATACTCATCAGAATTATACCTTGTAGAAGGATGTCCATGCCTGTTAGACCTCCTAGGTTGAACTTGAGATGATTATGAAGTTTCACAAAGATTCTCATCCTGTGACAAATCGCTCTCCCCTTCACCATTATTAGTTAGAATGTTTACCTCATCTCCAAGTTGTTGATTATCAACATAATCATATGACTCACCATTGTGATCATCATCACTAATAACATCCAGATTATGACTAGGTAACTGAACTGGATCAACATTATACAAACTAATATCTTTCTTGGGTGTAGACTTATCTACCTTATCGATGTCTTCAATAGTTTGGTCTTCCATAAACACCACATCTCGACTTCGAATAAGCTTCTTCCCTACGGGATCATACAACTTGTAGCCAAACTTATCTTGCCCATAGCCAATGAAGATACATTGTTTTCACTTTGCATCCAACTTGGATCTTTCATCCTTTGGAATATGCACAAAATCCTTACAACCAAAAACTCTCAAATGATCATACTTGACATTTTTTCCAAACCAAAATTTGTCTGGAACTTCACTATTCAAAGCAATAGTAGGAGTGAGATTAAGAACATGCACTGCCGTGTAAAGTGCCTCGCCCCAATAATAATTGGGCAACTTAGCTTCAGAAAGCATACACCTTACTCTCTCAATTAGTGTTTGATTCATCCTCTCTGCTAAACTATTCAATTGAGGAGTTTTTGGAGGAGTCTTTTCATGTACAATACTATGTTGTTTGTAATAGGAATCAAATGGTCCATAATGCTCTCCACCATTGTCTGAACGAACACATTTCAGCTTCTTGCTTGTCCGCCTCTCAACCAAAGCATGAAATTCTCTAAACTTTTCCAAAGTCTTTTATATTTAAGGCATAAACCCATAGTTTCTTGGAGCAATCATCAATAAAGGTAACAAAATAAAATGCACCACTAAAGAGTTTTACCTTTAATGTACCATAAACATCAAAATGTACCAATTGAAGTAGCTTTGACTTCCTTGAGGGTGAATGTCTCTTGAAAGATACTCTAGTCTGTTTACTAGCCATGCAATGAGAACACTTCTCTAAATCTAGATTCTTTAATCCAGGAAGAACATCCTTTTTAGCCAAAACATTAAGCCCCTTTTCACTAATATGACTAAGTCTTTGGTGCCACAAAGATGCTTCCATGTCGATAGCATTCACATTATGCCTAGCTAACAAAGCTTTTGCCCAATACAATTTAGAAATATTTTCCCCTCTAGCCACAACCAAGTTACCTTTGTTGAGTTTCCACTTTCCAGAACCAAAGTGATTATCATAACCACAATCATCTAGCATATGCACAAAGATCAAATTAAAGCAGACATCTGGAGCATGTTTGACACCTCTAAGCAACAATTGCATTCCTATGTTGGTTTTCAAGCAAACGTCACCAACACTACTTACCTTAGGTACACTATCATTACCCATCTTCTACACTCTAAAATCACCAGAAGTATAAGATGTGAAGAAATCCTTCCTTGGTGTATTATGCAATGTAGCATCACTGTCACCTATCCACATGCTCTCGTCTGATACAAGATTAACAGACTCATGATTACATAGAATAACAAGATCACCACTAGTAGCAGTAGTAACACGATCATCATAATGATCTTCATGGTCTATTTGTTTAGACTTACCCTTCTTGTATTTGTTATCTCTTTTCTACTGATAGCAATACTTTTGTACGTGTCCTGTGACAATAATGACATTCCATATTCTTGTATCGCGACTTGGACTTGCTTCTACTATTCTCTATACCACCTTTCAGTTCTTTTTTATGGCTTCTCCCCCTATTTTTAGTGACCAGTACCCCGGGTTGAGATGAAAAACCATGTGCCTTCCTTCTCATCTCCTCATTAAGAATACCACCCTTAGCCGTTTCCAAAGAAGCAACACCTCTAGGAGCAGAACTTGTGATAGAAACCCGAAATGTCTCCCAAGACTCTAGTAAAGATAGCAATAGAAATAGTCCTAAAATTTCATCATCAAATTTGATACTCATTCCTGACATCTGATCAAGGAAGCCTTGAAATTCACTCAAGTAATCTGAAATAGAAGTCCCCTCTTTATACTTCAAACTTATGAAGTTATTCAATAAGAACAATTTATTATTCCCTGATTTAGAGGTATACAAGGACTCTATCTTCTCCTGTAAAGATTTTGCATGTGTCTCATTAGAAATATGATTATAAACATTATCTTCTACACATTGTTGAATAAAACCACATACTTGTTGATGTTCAAACTCCCATCCTTCCTCAGACATAGAGTCCGGCTTTGCAAAGCTAAAAACAGGTAAATGCAATTTCTTCACAAATAGTAAGTCTTTCATCTTGTCTTTCCATAAATGATAATTAGAACCATTCAACAATACCATCTTCATCTTTGTATTTGACTCCATCATTCAAACAAGTAAAATAGCCCTTAACCAAGAGCTTTGATGCCACTCTGATGGGAAACTAAGACAAAATAATATACCAATACGCAGCGAATATAAAACTTCCCCAAACTTGTAAAATCTTGAGGATTAAAAACAAATATAAGACGATAAATCAAACAAATAAAAGCACAAAAGAACACCGATATTTTTAACGTGGAAAACCCCTCAATATGAGAGTAAAAACCACGAGTCGTCCAGACCAAAGAAATAACTCCACTATAATCAATTAAGGGTACAAGAGAGTCTTAAAGTGATTCATAAACTAGTGATAACAACCGCAAATCACAAAGCAAACTAACTTACAAATAAGAATAAAAAAGCTGATTTTTTTTCCAAAATTGCAGCTTCAGTGCGTAGAAAATAACTTTCACCTCAGAATTCGTATTGGAAATATGAACAGTCAAAAGTTAGATATATGTGTTACGAACCTGCTCACCAAATTTGAACTCGATACAACAATTAACAAATCGGAAATCGTCGATTTAGTGAGACTGGTTGCAGAAAAACGGGAATGAGTTTCTCTCCTCTTTTCTCTCTTTTGAATTCTTATTTTTTCTCTATCTCTCTTAACCCTAAACTGATCCTTTCTACTTAAATAAGTGAGACAAATGAGCTAATCAGATTGGGGATTTCTCCACATAGGAAGGGAGTCCAAACCCAACAGATTACACTAAATGCCGCTTGACATTAGGTGTCGTCCTTAAGTGAGTGGGTTTGACATATGGATCTCCCAAGACAAATAACTTGATTATCACTTCAGATCAAGACTTCACTTTATAGTGTTTAGCTTAAGGAACTCATCAAAAGATGTTTGACTTTAAAATCAAGCTTTACTTTTCTCATGTCTTATTCTCTCTAATAAAAAACAAGTTTATTTACTATTTTGTCATCAAAGCAAAAAGTAAAAATAAACAAACAATTAATTATAAAATCTCACATTTCAAAGTCATTTTCCTTAATAAAATTTGTAAATCTCGCTTTCCATTATTTAAACTTTTCACCATCAAACAGTGAATGTGTATTTACGAAATTTTTTTATTTAAAAAAAGAAGTGTTTGTCGTCATTATACTACCTCATTAGACTATTAATTTTATAACAAGAGTTAGACTCTAATGTCACTTTTAGACGAGTGACTCCAAATAGAACACAGAGATGAGGGGTTGAATTTTGTTGCTTTAAAAAATAATGTTCAATTATTTTATAACTTATTTTATTCTAATTTGTATCAAAATTAGTTTAATTCAACTAAATAATAAGATATTTATGATTATACAACTCATATAATTAATAAGAAAAAGAATATATAATTATATAATAGTTTTCATTTTTGTAATCACAAAATAATTACGAGTTGTTGATATTATGATACAATTTTAAATGCAACTCAATTCTATTTAACGATCACGTGACTATATAATTCATTTCAAAGATATACCATGACATTATTTTATATAAAATTTGTGCACAAATATCTAAATAATAAGATATACATGTTAATAAGATTGTAAGTGATATTTATTCTTCTCTATTTTTTATTAATTACTAAAGACAATTTATTTTTTAGATTTTAAAATAATTAATGTATCTAATTTATAAACTGATTGAATACATTAATTATTTAATAAATTTAAAAAATAAATTATTTTCTTATAAATTTTAAGATTTTACATTTTTAATATTTTATACTTATATGCCTTTCTATTACTATAAACATGCTCTTTTTTAATTTATAATTTTTTTACCCTTATTCTATTTTCTTCTGTTATGTCTGGTTTAATACTTTTTGTATTGAAATTAATTTAGTTAACTTAAGTAATATGGTGTTTACTATTATACAACTTACAAATTGATGTAAAAAACTTTAAAAGTATATTAATTTTTAGATACATTATAATTTTTAAATTTTGTAGTCAGGTAAATCTTTTTTATCATTTAAAATATACAAAATGTAAGTGACTGATATAAAAACACAAATATCTTGCTCTAATTCAATTTGTAGGTTTTATCTTTCATTATAAATTTGAATCTATTTTCATACATGATGACCAGTGCATTTGTTATAATTAGATTTTAAAAATGACCGTTTATTCAATTTTTCCAAATTATTTATTATAAAATTTTCAAATGAGGAACAATAGTAATCCAAATAAATTATATAAATTTCATCATTTACCTTCTATTATTTATGATTTTTTTATTATTAGAATTTGAAATTTCTATCTCCTTTATACTTTCTTTTATTTTTAATTGAGAGTGTGATTGACATTACATGTAAGTTATTTATTTTACTTAATTAGAAATTTTATGAATTTTTTAGTTTGAATAATCAAATGTTCAAATAATACTACAAAAAAGGTGAATGCCATTTAGAGTTCAAATTATTGATTAAATATACGTTATTCTCTTTTCTTTATTAAATTTGTTAAAAGTATGTTTTATTATTTTTCATAAGATATATAACTCATTAGTAAAATATTTGTAACTTTTATAAAAAAAACCAAAAATAAAAAACATTCATATCAATATTTCATAATTAATTATTTAAAGTATAATATTTATAAATACTAATTAAATATTATTAAGATTATAGGTGACAAAATTTTTATATAAATAACCAAGTGTTTCAGTTTTAATATCAAAGTAACTAACATTTTCACGTAATTTTCAATATATCTATGTTTAAAAAAATGGATTAAAAAGAAAGATCCAATTCAATTGACACTTTCTATATTATTTTAATTTTTTTTAACTACTTGCAGATTTATCTATAGATGAAAAATTAAAAATCCTACAGATAACTTTATAAATAAATTCATAGGTAACATATAAATCCGAAGTTAGCATTAAAAAAAATATAAAATACATGAATTCAAAATAACATGTAACTTTTCTTTAATCTATTTTTTTATTTATATTATAAAAATTATGTGAAAAAGTTGATTACTTTAATATTAAAATTGAAAATCTTAATTATTTACATTAAAAAAAATTTATAGACGACAACACTTATGTTACGTGCTTTTAAACCGTGATTCTGTTTGAATCTACTACAAACAAGTCTAATAATTTACAACTATTCAAATAAAAGAATAAAATAATTATTAATCAATGTTTCAAAATTATATTAGAAACTCACTCTAATAGAGTAGGCCATTTAAATCGGGATTCATTGTTACTAAATAGATTTTTCAACAAATAGACACTACTGTGTGACTGATGATAGAATATTTGTCTTAACGTGATTTTCTTGGTGATGAGGCAAATAAAATTAACATAAAAAAATGGTGAGAGTTGGAGGAAAAGACATCTTTAAGTAAAAAAATGGTATATTTATTTTAGAAAATAAATAAATTATAACTTCTGTTTAATTTTTTTTTGTAAAAAGTATTTTTTTAAGGCATCTTTATGGTATCTCTAACTGTTGTAATCATATTAATTATAAATAAAATTCAATATTTTTATGAATATTTGTCTTTTCATTATTTTTTTTCGTCTAAACAAATTATAATCAAGAATTCATTAATATGAAATTAAAGGATGTAGTTACAGCTGAGTTGTGATTTTCTTAATAATTTTGGGTTTGAGTTTATTTAAATTGTTTTCATGGAGATTATTTATTATGATTTGAGAGGAGTAGGTTAAGAAGTTAAGAAGAAAAATATTATAATTTGATTATGTTTTGTAAGTCAATTGTATTTTGTTCGCACTCATGCGAATTTTATTGAATTGTGTATTTGCATTTGAGCTTATTGTCAGTCAATTGGACGAGGTATTAGAGACAATAATATGGTGGTATGCAATATTGAAGTTGATAATAACTTCAATAGCATAGGTGGTTTATGGGAAAATACAAATCACATAATGCGATTTTTGAACTGTCTATGAATAAAGGTTGCAAAGGATTATTTATTTCTCTTAAAAAAAAGAGCTTTTTCATGTATGGTGGGTAACTTTAACTCAAAAATAAACTGAAAAAAAAAGGATTAGTAGAGTACATTGGAAAATAGAAGATGATGAGAAAGCATACTTATATATAGTAAATTGTTTAGCTAGGAGAAGGATTGATAAGTTTTTAATTTTGGCAAGCTATTGGTTTCAAACAGTTATTGATCACAATAAACTTTTTTCTATTTATTTAATTTAATTATTTATTGGTAAATTCTTAGGTATATGTTAGTTTGATTGAAACATCCAGATAAAATACGTGTCTAGAGTTGTATTAAATACAACGTTAATATTTGATATTGAAAACATACATAAGTATCTACATGACACAGATACATGTATAATAAAGAACTACAATAAAGTATATATACAATGTGCATGTCATGCAAAATGCTACAAAATTAGCACAATGGAACTCAAAACATGAAACATCAAGGTCTTCCGGTGCCATCTTACTTTTACCTTTATCCTTTTTCGAGCTACCTAAAAGTAATTAACATGAATGGAATGAGATGCTACATCTCAGTGGAGTTTCAAACTACACCACAATGTCTGCCCGACTCTAAAATTTCTCCTCCCCCACTCGTTCCACTCCCACCTATAGCCTTATACTAAAATTTCTAATTCCCCTTAACAACCAGAGTCATATATGACTTATTACGATCCTGACTCACTCTTTTTTTCACTCACACTCGTGTAGTGAACATATTCGACTCTACTATCTCCGTCATAAATTCTATATTTTTTCACCAGCATTGAGAAACGAAGGTTCTTCTGATAGCCTATGAACTACTTGATCACAGGACATAAGCCACTCAAACTTCACGCACTTAGAACCCTCAGCTTCCACACCATTATAGTAAGGACAAAATCTTGATAGCTCCTTAAACTTAGTTGCATAGTCAGCCACAATCATATTCCCCTGCTTTAGTTCCAAGAACTTTATCTCTTTGTGACTACGAACATATGCTGAAAAATATTTGTCCAGAAACTCATTCTTGAAATTAGCCTAAGTAATTTTCACATTGTCCCTACATGAAAAATACCATGAGAACTCGCATACTTAAAGTAACAACATATTCGTCACCAAAGTTTATTTATTCTAAAAAAGGAAAGGTAAAATATCGATAAAACCCTCAAATAAATAGAAAATGGTCATCACGATCAAATTCGAGTTTGGGAGTCGGTTACCTGAGGGAAAGGTATTATCACCTCTTAAATTCAAAGAATAATGTTTTCAGGTTTAAGGTTGCACTGTATAATCCAATTGAGTAGAATGGGTGTGAGAGAAAACTAAAATAAACTAAGCGATAAATGATGAAGAAGACCACTACGCCATCCTCCAAAAATACAGCAGCAACTAAGACTCATATACCCGAGTATCTACACGACTGTTGTAAAGAACAACACAAACAAACAAACAGAGGATGATAATGCATTCATATATGTCAGTGGTACATAAAAATACAAATGATATTGCAATTAATATCAATAATCAATCACATAAATCATCCACAACAATATTCAATCACAAATGATGTTATGTATGCAATTTATTCATCTCCTCTACTCTAATGTATGTGGTGCCAAAGTTTTGGACATCATAGGTATATTACTTATTACTCTATTCGTCACTGGTTCCTCTCTGAACCATTAGAGTCATCACTAGTTCCTCTCTGAACCATTGAACTCGTCACGGATTCCTCTTAAAACTTGAGACTTGTCGTTGGACCGAAGTCCTACCTATCTTTGATATACATTATGCATGAATGCAACAAATAAATGCAATACTCGTCTCAAACTTCCAACTCCAATACTCGTTATTGGTTCCTCACTTAACTTAAAGCTCAGCATAAATATCGCCAATACAATTGGCCACACCACTGGTTCCTCTCTGAACCAAACATCTTAGCGTAACTCAACACTTTTATCATAACTTACCATTATAATTAAATTATATAAATTCTCGATAGTACTTATTAATACTATCATGTCCCAAATTTGTTCGGCCATTTTAATTTTTCATGCAACCAACTTTATTTTATTTTGTCTAAAATACAATTTCAATTTTATAGACAGACCAATTTAATCAATTTCTTAACCGTGCATACAATCACACTAAAAAAATACAATTTCAATTTTACAGACTAGACAGTTCAATTTTACCGCGGATAAACTTTAAAAAAAAATACTTAACAAATATTTGTGATTAATACACTAGAAAAACACACTATAAATATTTATAACTAATCATAATATAAACAAATATTTACCACTTATACACAAAATATTATTACACAAATATGTTTCCTCGACTAATATATAACTGTTGTTTTCGGATTTGAAAAAATAGAGTTTGGCACAAGGAAATTATCGGGACAAGTCGCGTACTAGGTCGCTTTCTTTAAGACGTTTCGCCGTACTGCCAAATTATGCAAAGCAGTCGAATTTACGACGACGCCTCCAGGATAAAACAGCCCGTTCAAACAACTTACGATTATCAGTTGCACATTGATAAATCGCTCTAGAAATACACCTTTCAAAGTATCTGGTTAAAATAACCAGTCAAGAAAAGAGAAAAATTATAGATGAAGAGAATTAAGGAAGAGAAGAGGGAAATCAAAATTCATGAATTTGTGAAATCCGGAGTGCTTACTACTGAATTTCTACCCTTTATTTATAGGCAGCTAGTAAGGCTTAATTTTCATTCCCGTCAATGTGGGACTAAAATGAATCTTAATTTCCATTCCCTTCAATGTTGGACTAAAATGAATCTTAATTTTCATTCCTTCAATGTGGGACTAAAATGAATCTTAATTTCCATTCCCTTCAATGTTGGACTAAAAATGAATCTTAATTTTCATTCCTTCAATGTGGGACTAAAATGAATCTTTTCAAATTCACTTATATATTACTTCTTACTTGTGTTGATTTATTGCTCATTAATTGTCAATAAATCTTTCCAATTCCCACTCTAATTAATATAGTTCCAACAATCCCCCACTTGAATTTAAAAAGAGATTTTAGAAGTACGTCAGACGTTTCTAAGATTGTGCATAAGCAAAGGTGTCTACGACTTGAACCTTAGCGTAGCGAGTAGGATTCTGATTCAACAAGAGTGACACCATTGTCTTGAACTCTATCTCGGACATCAGACCCGCACACAACCTTTCCGTAAGGTGTATTCTTGTAGCCCGTGCTTTAGTGGCCCTGCACGTGTATCCCGGTTTTAGTGAATGCTCTTGGAATTCTGCCTCGAAATTCCATAGGAACCGGCCTCAGTTCCACAGTCACATAGGTGAATCTATCAAGAGTACTCCTGTAGCCTAGGTACTCCCTCATACAGAGTATAGATCTCATTAAGAGTTTCTATTATCTCATCCTCTCATTACTTCAGGATTCATGCTGTACTTGCATGATCATTTACATATTCCTCACAACTTGTTATTACCCATTGAACCTAATTCTTGGGATCTCCAGTCATTTAGGTAGGGTTACCATCATGAGTAACCATTTGTTTTATAGGCATTAGTCCCATCTTTTTGGATGTATTATGGACTTTCTCTCTAGCTAATCCTTTCGTCAAAGGATCTGCTAAGTTCTCATCAGTGCGTACATGATCCACTCTCACAGCTCCTTTAGAGATACAGTCTCTAACAGTGCTATGTTTTCTTCTAATTTGACGTCTTTTACCATTATAATAACGGTTCTCAACTTTTGCAATAGCCGCGGTACTATCGCAGTGGATCAACACAGCTGGTATAGGTTTTTCCCATAAAGGAATCTCAGCTAGCAAGCATCTTAACCAACTTGCTTCTTCACTAGTTGTAGCTAATGCTATCATCTCAGACTCCATTGTGGACTGTGCCAGAATGGTCTGTTTCTTTGATTTCCAAGATACAGCTCCACCGGCTATACTAAATATATAACCACTAGTAGCTTTGGAATCATCTGATAAGGTGTTCCAATCTGCATCACTATACCCTTCTAATACAGCAGGAAATTTATGATAGTGCAGGCCGAGGTCCATAGTCCTTTTAAGGTACCTCATTACTCGCTCAATAGCTTGCCAATGTTCATTACTCGGCCTACTTGTAAATCTGCACAACAGTCCTACGACATATGCGATGTCGGGTCTAATACAATCAGTGGCATACCTAAGACTGCCAATGATGCTCGCATATTCTGCTTGTTTGACACTTTCTCCAGTGTTCTTAAACAGTTTCACACTTGGATCATACGGAGTGCATGCAGGTTTACAATCAAAGTATTTATATTTCTTTAAGATCTTCTCCATATAGTGAGACTGATCCAAAGAAATTCCTTGGTTGGATCTCGTGATCTTGATACCCAGGATCACGCTTGCTTCTCCGAGGTCTTTCATATCAAAGTTATTGCATAACAATGATTTCATATCATTAATGGCCTGAATGTTTGATCCAAATATAAGTAGATCGTCTACATATAGACATATGATAGTACAAATGCGATTCTCAGATTTGTAATAAATGCACTTGTCACTTTCATTCACTTTGTACCCATTAATTATCATTAAGTTATCAAACTTTTCATGCCATTGTTTAGGGGCTTGTTTTAGTCCATACAAAGACTTATCTAACTTACAAACCTTGCTTTCTTGTCCTTGGATTACAAACCCTTCTGGTTGTTCCATATAGATTTCTTCTTCTAAGTCACCATTTAAAAATGCTGTTTTAACATCCATTTGGTGTACTATTAAGTTATAAATGGCTGCTATTGAAATGAGTACCCTAATGGATGTAATTCTGGTGACCGGAGAAAAGGTGTCGAAGAAATCTATGTTTTCTCTTTGTCTAAAACCCTTGGCTACAAGGCGAGCCTTGTATTTCTCAATCGTTCCATCAGGTTTTAGTTTCTTTTTCAAAACCCATTTACAACCAATTGGTTTGCAACCCGGGGGTAAGTCTACTAAGTGCCAGGTCTTGTTAGATTCTAGAGAATCTATCTCATCATTAATGGCTTCTTGCCATAAGTCTGCATCCATAGATGACAGTGCTTCTTGAAGATTTATTGGATCTTCTTCTACATTATAGGCCGAATAATCGGGCCCATAGTCTTTAACAACTCTTGCTCTTTTACTTCTTCGAAGTTCTGTTTCTACATTGTCGCTGCTTTCAGTGCTTTTTATCACAGGAATGTGACTCGATTGTGTGCCCCCACTATTTCTCAATTTGAAAGGAAATTTGTCTTCAAAGAATTCAACATCGTTTGATTCTATAATTACTCTGGCATTTAGGTCATAAAACCTGTATGCCTTACTGTTTGCTGCATACCCAATGAATACGCATTCATAGGCTCTACTAGCGAGTTTAACTCGTTTCGGATCCGGAATTCTGACATAAGCCAGACAGCCCCAAGTTCTTAAATAAGACAAATTTGGTTGTCTTTTCTTTAATATCTCATAAGGTGAGATCTTATTTTTTGACTTGGGAACTTTATTCAGGACATAGCAAACAATCAATAGAATTTCCCCCCACCAGTGAGGTGCAGCACCAGAATTTAACATGATTGCAACTACAAGTTCAGTAAGAGTCCTATTCTTTCTTTCTGCTTTACCATTCATTTCAGGAGAGTATGGAGCAGTCGTTTCATGTATAATACCATGTTCAGCATAAAAATCATTAAACAAGCTAGAGTCATATTCGGTTCCCCTATCACTGCGAAGTCTCTTAATCTTCTTGTTAAATTGATTCTCAATTTCAGTTACATACACCTTAAACATGTCAAGCGCTTCACTTTTATTCTTCATTAGATATACATAAGTATAATCAGAGCAATCGTTAATAAAAGTGATAAAATAACGTTTATTATTTCTAGTTAAACTTCCATCTAATTCACATATATCAAAGTGTATAAGATCTAGGGGGTCAGATTCTTTTATGATTGATTTATGTGAAGTTTTTGTTATTTTAGCTTGACTGCAAAATTCACATTTATTGGAATCATTAACATTTAGTTTAGGGATTAGGCCTATGTTGCTTGCATTAGAAAGGATTCGTTTATTAACGTGACAAAGTCTACCATGCCAAATATTAAAGTCACACACAGAGTAAACATAAGGAGAAATTTTATTCAATTCAACATTCAACTTAAACATGCCATCAGTGGCGTACCCTTTTCCAACAAAAATACCATTCTTAGTGATGGTGTATAAATCTGCCCCTAAAGTTTGACTAAACCCAACCTTATTCAAAAGAAAACCAGAAACAAGATTCTTCCTAATTTCAGGAACATGCATGACGTCCTTCAAGATCAAAGTCTTTCCTGAAGTGAACTTCAGCTCAACATCTCCAATTCCAGCAACATTAGTGGTGTGAGCATCTCCCAACAACATTTTCTTATCTTCAGTATTCATGTATGTCTTGAACATAGCACGATCATAACAGACATGACGAGTGGCGCCAGTGTCTATCCACCAACCATCACTTCCACCAACCATGTTGATTTCAGTGATCATGGCAATAAGTTGCTCATCAGTCAGGTTGACCTGAGCATTTGAGCCAGCTGCAGGTTTAGGCCTGCTCCTACATTTCTTTGCCATATGGCCCGGTTTCCCACAATTATAGCAAGTGAAAACCGGAGCATCATTTCTTTGAGGTGGTGGTTGTTGCTTAGCAAATGGAGCCGATGGGGCCCTAGAGGGATTCCCATTCTTAGTTCGGTTCATAGCATTGCGGTTCTGATTCTTTAAAGGTTTTCCTGTAGGCTTCAGAACCGCACCGAATTTCTTTTTGATGTTAGACACAACTAAGACTTCTTCTTTCTGATCTTGTTTCCGAGCCTCCTCTTCAATTCGGAGGCGAGTTATCAGACTCTCGATTGAAAATTCTTTTGTTTTGTGACGAAGCACATTTTTGAAATCTTTCCAACCAGGGGGCAGTTTGTCAATAATTACAGCAATTTGAAATTGTTCATTAAGGGGCATACCTTCTGTAATGATCTCATGAGCAATCTTCTGAATTTCGTGGCTTTGAGCTTCCACCGACTTCTCATCCACCATCTTGTAGTTCAAGTAGCGGCTGACAGCAAATTTCTTCGCACCTGCTTCTTCAGTATCCTATTTTCTTTGCAGAGCCTCCCAAACCTGTTTAGCAGTCCTGTAGCTACTGTAGTAGTCGTACAGATCATCAGCTAGGCTGTTCAGAATGTGATTTTTGCACAGATAATCATTCTCGTGCCATAAGGCGATTTCTTTTCGGAGCTGCAGATCATCTGCTGCAGCCTTAGCTTTTGCAGCATCTGAGTCAGACATTTTGGAAGTCCCGTCTGAATCTGCAAGTGAGTTACCGTTAGGTAGTTCAGATGATGCAGAAGGGACAACCGGGATATCCTCAGTCAAAACATGGGCAACCTTTTTCATAGTTAAGAAAAATTTCATCTTAGCTTGCCAACGTTTGAAATTGGAATCCTCAAACCTGAAAGGTTTGTCAGAGACCGAAGCGGCCGCAGTAGTACCGATAATTTCCTTAGTTGCCATGGCAGTTATGAAACCGTCTTAAAATTGTTGTTTTTGGATTTGAAAAAATAGAGTTTGGCACAAGGAAATTATCGGGACGAGTCGCGTACTAGGTCGCTTTCTTTAAGACGTTTCGCCGTACTGCCAAATTATGCAAAGCAGTCGAATTTACGACGACGCCTCCAGGATAAAACAGTCCGTTCAAACAACTTACGATTATCAGTTGCACACTGATAAATCGCTCTAGAAATACACCTTTCAAAGTATCTGGTTAAAATAACCAGTCAAGAAAAGAGAAAAATTATAGATGAAGAGAATTAAGGAAGAGAAGAGGGAAATCAAAATTCATGAATTTGTGAAATCCGGAGTGCTTACTACTGAATTTCTACCCTTTATTTATAGGCAACTAGTAAGGCTCAATTTTCATTCCCGTCAATGTGGGACTAAAATGAATCTTAATTTCCATTCCCTTCAATGTTGGACTAAAATGAATCTTAATTTCCATTCCCTTCAATGTTGGACTAAAAATGAATCTTAATTTTCATTCCTTCAATGTGGGACTAAAATGAATCTTTTCAAATTCACTTATATATTACTTCTTACTTGTGTTGATTTATTGCCCATTAATTGTCAATAAATCTTTCCAATTCCCACTCTAATTAATATAGTTCCAACAATAACAAATAAGGAAACAAACATTTTAGCATCTCAAAACAACCATGCAACAAGACTTCACCCTCCTTCATCCCTTTCACACACCGACAACACTCATATCTGCAACTTTCGAAGATCCTCCACGATAGTCTCTCCATGGTGAATCAACCAACCACCCTCTATTAACTTCCACTAAAACAAAGAAATGAAACACTTTTTTTATCAACATATAAAAGACACTAACTAAATATTTGAATTAAGAAATCAAATTGCAAAATATTACAAAAAGTTAGTTTCTATAATTTAATGGACATATTCAAATTTAAATCATAATAACAATAATTATTTCATTCAAATAGGTCAAATACATTTGACTTTCTATAAAAATAAGTGTTCTATTATTTATATATTATTTATATATTTTCTTTTATGATTAAATATGTTAGAGGTCCTCATAAATATGTCAACATTTAATTTTAGTTCTTATAAAAATTTTCTTTAAATAATAGTTCTCTCAAACTTTTCCCTCCCTAAAATTGGTCCATCCTGCTAGTTTTCAATGGCGGAGGCTTACGTGGCATGCCAAATATGTATTTTTTATTTGACACATAAGATAATTCTTAAATTAATTATTTTTGTTTTATATTAAAGGGAAACGCGGAAAGCTTGAAATCCTAATTCTTTTTCCAATTGGTTTTCATCCCATTCCTTTGTCTTTTCTCCCTCATTTCTTTCACCACCATTTCATATTCTTCATCATCTTTGATGTACATCATTTTATTCGTCTTCCTCAACTACAATTCGTTTACTGATAGTATGTCATCTTCATCAAGGCGAAGCAAATAAGTATCATATCATTCCTTAAGTGTGACCAACCGTCCAGTGAGAAGGTGTATGTGCATTGCTCTTATGATATCATGACATTGTAAGAACGGACGTAATAAAGGGAGAATTTTTTGAAGATGTCTGTTTTGGCAAAATGAAGAAACTTGCAATTTATTCATTTGGGATGATGATATTGCACAATGAAATGATGATTATGAATGTGTAGATGAAGACTGAAGCAAAGATGAGAGCAAGGTGACAAAGATGCAAACTGCTGAAACTTTGAAGGAGTTGTATGAATCTTCAATAAAGAATAACAAAAGGTTGCACATCAAGATTAACTCAGAGGCATTTTGGGGAAAGTTGAAGTCAAATTGTCTTGCATTTTCGTTTTTGGTCAACATGTACTTGTTAATTAGGTGTAAATGTTGAAATGATCTACTGTTGCTCTTCTAAGTTTGTAATGTTGTTTAATTGATTTTCTAATGTTCACTTGGTATGAACTATAATTTGGTCTAATTGATTTTATAATGTTCACTTAGTATGATCTATAATTTGGTGTAAATGATTTTGTAAGTTTCACTTGGTAATTTGGAATGACGTATAATTTAGTTCAGTTATGCATTGTACTATAATTTGGATTGACCTATAATTTTGACATAATATGACGTATAATTTGGACATAATAGGAGCTATAAATTTGAATTGGTATGACCTATAATTTTGACATAATGTGACCTATAATTTTGACATAATGTGACCTATAAATTTGACTTTGTATGAAATACAATTTTGACATAATGTAACCTATAAATTTTGACTTAGAAATGCAAGTAGACTTCACCAAAGAGTAATTGCAGACATCTCATTATGTATTTAGTATATTACATTTATTACATATCAAAATAGTTGTTGATCCATATCAAAATAGTAATTGATCCATTCATAATATTACAGTACATATGACTTATCAGAAATAGTAATATCCTTTTCAAAACAAAAACATAAACAAAACATAAATATATATCATCAACTGCATCTTCAATGGGTTAGCCCCTTGTAAAATTTTGCCCAACTTTTTGATATACTACCACCACCAACACATTATTGTGTGGTTTCCTATTCATTTATCACCAAAGTATCATCAAGTTTTTTACCAGGGCCAGATACATCATTTGTTTTCAGGGTCTTTAGCCTTTCACTTTGTCTTTTTGCACTTGTCACGCCAGCATTCTTATTGAACTTGCTCTTGACCCGGGATAAAAAGATAACAACCATAAGAAAGATGACTTAAGAAGGAATGAATATGCTCATAACATGTTTTTATACTCACTGGTTCACTGCAACATGGCTTTGGTGAAGATAATCCTAGGGGTTTAAAAGGTTTGTTTTTGTAAACTTTTGGTTGTTTATCAAAGAAAACATTGACACCACTTGGCTTGATATGTTATTTTTCAACACTCAAAGGATGAATGTCCAAAACATCATCATCCCCCAATAATGCAACAAAAGACTCAACATCCCAATCACATAACTTATCAAAAACTGAAGATTATGTAGGTTGTTCTTTATTGACAGTTGGCTCATTGACACTAGGTACGTTATTGACAGTTGGCTCATTGACACTAGGTCCCTCATTAACACTTGGCTCATTAGCAATTCGCTCATTGACACTAGGTCCCTCATTAACTTTTGTCTTCATTGGTTGGGTCTTTTTTTAAAACTTTGTTCTAGTTTTACTTGTACGATTGTTGGCAGACCCTTTAGGCCTCCCCTGCAAGAAATGTTAACTTTGTTATACACAATCTTAATATTAGCTACACACAAACACAAGAACAATACTAAGGTAGTACATTACTCTTTTATGGTGTCAAATGGACTTGACTAGTCTTACTGGCCTATGTAGGTAGCTCCTGACTGGCCTATGTAGTATTTTCAGATGGAACAAGCACAATTTACTTATTTTTCTTGCAATTCATTTTGTTGTGTCCTAGTTCAAAACATGTTTGTACCTATAGATGGTATTTTTTTCTTTGCCATTTTGTTTTGTTCACCTCATTAAGCTCCATCCTTCGTAATTTCTTGGCCTCCCTAGGCCATGTTTTAACAAAGGGGGAAAATAATAGGATTAGATGTTCTAGGTAATTTTTTATGGTCATTTAATGGGGTGATCACTTCATTGTAACATTTTTCATATGTGCTTATGTGATAACATTTATGCACATATTTGACGGGGTCGTCTAATTTCCTATGTATTGCAGCCACACCATGTTTACATGGTATCCCAACAAGTTCCCAATAGTTGCATGAGCATGTATGTTTTTCCAAATCCACTATAAAGCTATCAATAAATAAGACATGTGTAATTTGAAAAGTTAACCTACCAGCATAAGTTGGTGTCCAACTAGCACTTTTTTCAATTTCTCTATCTGATCTCCTTAGTGGTTTGGTCATTATCAGCTCCTTATAATCATCTACCTTTTCTCTAAGGGTTGCAAACCTTCCCATTGGATAATTCATAATTCACTCAAGCATGGTTATTATTGGTTTGCCTCTTTGTAAAAGAATTGTTGCATTAAAAGACTCACTTAGGTTATTCATTAACACATCACACTTTGAGAAAAAGGAAAAGCATGTTTACACCATTTAATTTTGGGAATTGCCTCTAACCATTCATATGCCTCCAAACTGACCTCCTTGATCATAAGCATCTTTGATTCACGTGCCTCAAAATAAGTAGCCTTTGATAGCCATCATAAGATCCCTAAACAATGTTCCTCCTCCAAACTTCTTTTTGAAGTTAGCATACATGTGTCTTAGACAAAGTTTGTGTCCAAAGCCTGGGTACTCCTCTTCAAACACCTGAACCAGACCCTTTTCCAACAAAATAACAAGTGCATTAGTAAAACTAATACCAAGATGAGATACACATTTAATGTTAATCAAACTTACCTTTTGCTGATTAGATGTGAAACACAGCATGCCATCTCCAATGTCTTCAAGAAGAAATTTAATAAACAAGCTCCATGAATCTTTTGTTTTAGTATCAACCAAATTAAAAGCAATAGGAAAATATTGGTTATTAGGATCTCTTCCTATAGCAATAAGTACTATACCATCATACTTATGCTTCAAATGATATCCATCTAAGCCAATGAATGGTCTGCATGATTTTGTTAAAGCTTTCTTGGTCCCACCAAAGCACATATAACACCTCTCAAATCTAGGTTGCAAACCTGGAGCTCGAACATTAGTGTTTATTTTAAAAGTATTACCTACTGAAGATCTTCTCAACTTAGCACCATAAGACCATAATGAGCTAAATTGTTTGCTAGAGTCTTCTTCAACTATGTGTCTAGCAATATGTCTTGCTTTGAAAGCTCTACAGCCTGCGATTTTTGTGGAATATATGAGTCTATCATCTTCTACCACCTCATTTAACTTAATCTTTGTATTATTCTTCAATCTATCAACAATGACCTTGGTAACCCACTATACTTTAGCACTTTTGTTGAAGAATTGTCTTCCACACTTGTGCTTTGTAAACAATGTTTTTATCCTAAATGTTATGGAAGTTAAAACTCTACTGCACAAGATAATATAGTTACATTTTTCTCTCTCCTTACATGCCACCCTACATTTGTTGGCATCATTTTTTCAAACCTAACATTCTCACCATTCAAAACATTATGCTTTAGTATAGCATCTTTTAACTGCTTCAATGAAGAAAACTCCATTACAACCTTGAAAGAAAAATACTTATTTAGATATTTTTCTCCGTTGAACCTGATTACACATGGCCTTTCATCATCACCTCTACTATCTAGCTCATCAGTCATGTATGAATCTTCAATGACATGTTCCTTACTCATCGCTTCTATGATAAACATCTTCTTGTCTGGTTCACTTGGGGCCTCATTATTAGGAACACATTTAGTTACAGGTTCTCCATCAACACGTATATCAAGCCCTTCATCAAACCCTTTTCATTCTCTCATCTTCACAATCATTAAAGTGTACACCCCTCATAGATTCATCACTAGAATCACCACTACTTTTACTTAATTTTTCATCATCTTCATCACATGTCTCCCCCTTTACTTTCTATTTTACCCTATCCATAAAGGTGGTCTCGCCTGTAACTGGTTTTGGCCCACATAATATCTCAACTTCACAATCATTTCTAACAACATACATAGCTAACTTAGAAGCATCTCCATCATCCCTAAATTGTTTTAAATCTTCTTCAAAAGATACTTTATCATATTTCGACAACATCTCAATGCAACTCAAATCAAACTCAGGGTCAATCACTTTAACAAAGTCACTGGCTTAAAAAAAAGATCAATAATTGGGATCTTGACTAGTAAAAGCATATACTTCCCCACCATCATATCTTATGTTAGGGTCTTTTACAATACAACCCTTTGAGTAAAACACAACCTTAAATTTATCCATTTTCTGTTCAAAAATTTACCAAAAATTAGGTCAAACAACTTCACCAAAAATTTAACTTTTATACAAATATAATTACGATTAAGATCAGAAGACATGGTATTAATATGCAACATAGTGAATAACCTGGGACCATTGAATGCGACTAAGCATGACTAGTAAAAGATTACAAATGAAACGAGGGAACAAAGTAATGACAAAGTGAATTACCTGGGACTACTGCAACGAAGATGAAAAAGTTGTTGTTGGGACCACTGCAACGAAAATTTGTTCCTTGACAATAGATAAGCTCTTTTCAACGCAGATAAAGACTTGTTCTAGGGCACTCACTCGAGATGTGAACTGGAAAAATTGTTTAACGTTATCTCACTTGTAGGGTTACAAGATAAAGTTATCAACTACACCACTGTGGCGAATTACAATTGAAATTTGCACATCATCAAAAAAATACACATTTGGCGTGACATGTAGGCCTCCGTTAGTGGAAACTAACAGGAGGAACCAATTTTAGGGATGAAAAAGATTGCGAGGACCATTGTTTGAACACTACTACAAAATACACATTCGGTAACATAATACTACTATAATTATGTTTTACACCGTTGTAATATCACAAAATGGATGCGTCTGATGTTTATTTATTTTTTGAAAGTTATTTAATCATGTTTGAGATAAACAAACATTGTGATAAAGTAAGTGTTACAAGGTTAGAATCCTAGAAACTATATTTTTTCTATTTTTCCTATTATAAAAAGCGTGTGTCACTTAAGTTCATGAGTAAATAAAAAATTGAAAATTATTTAACCATGGTTTTAATATTCAACTGTTGTAATATGATTTGTATAATATTTGCTCTTACCAAAAGAGAGAAACGACTATAATGATGATTGAAATTTTTCTTCATTTCTCGATGGTCACAAGTCTTTCAAGAATATCAACCATTAGAAGTAATCATTACAAACATTAAATCATTAGTTGTTTCATCTTCAAACTCTTCTATGAAGCACACTTTCATATAATGAATTTTCACTTCTTCAAATTATTCTTCTTAACTTCCTATAACAACATTAGTTCTTCATCTGAGAATGCTAAGAGAAATATCTCAACAGAAGTCACTTTTGAAAACAAAACAATCACCACAGTACAACATCATCAGCGGTCAACTAAGGAGGTCCAGGCATCTGAGTCGATTGCTGTCAGAGATACACTGAGGGTGAGGAAGGCCAAAAAGAAGAAGAAAATACTGAAGAAGAAGAAGAAGAGAAAGGTGTCAAGGAAGATTTTTTACTTTGACTCAGATGAGGGTAGTGAGGAGTGAGTCATATATTGGGAATATTCCTGTAGTGCTAGGGGATATTGTTTTGATCTTGACAAAATTATGTAATGAAAAAATTATGTTTAATGTACTCTTTCCTTGTGGGCCTCTTAATAAAACTTCTTTATTATTGTTTTATATACTCTTTCCTTTATATACTTTTTCCTCTTTACAAAAAAAATAGTACACATCTAACAAAAATAACAACAACAACAGTAATGAAGAATAACAATAACAATATTAAAAAACTCTCTCATCGTTAAGTTCATAAATAAATAAAAAAAATTGAAAGTTATTTAACCACGATTTTACTATACAACTGCTATAAAATTTGAAAATTGCATCACGATTTTTCTTTGTCAACCGTGATGAAATTTTTTTTAAGAATATAAGCGAAAGTATCTATCATTCAGTACATAAAATTCGTTTCTCTCAACAAAAAAACCCTAACATATTTAAATCTTCTCTCTCAGAACATAACCCTAACATTCATGTCACTCTTTAAACATACTTCAACCTTCACATTCGTCTTCACCACCTTAAAAAAATGCATACTTTAACTATGTTACATATGGTTTGTGTTTCTATGAAGAAAAAAATACAAGAAGTATAAAGCTATTGTGTAAACATCATTCACCTTGTACTCCTTCTTTATAGCATCATAGACTAGATGAACTTCATAATTTTTTCCAGTTCCAAGATTAGTTTCAAAAAATGTGCGTTCTTGATACATTTTATTATATCTTGTGTTGTTGTATATTGTTGTTGTTGTTGTTGTTGTTGATTAATGTTCTCAAAACTTCATAATTTGTTGTTGTTTTTGTTTATTATATCTTGCATTCTTGAACCTTAATTTTTTTATTTGTTGTATATTGTTGTATTGTTGATAAATGTTGTTGTATCTTATTGTTGTTGATTAATGTTGTCAGAACAAGAATAAAACATTGTCAAGTCACAAGAAAGAAGTTTTTGGTGACTTAGCAATATTTTGTTCTTTAAATTCTTATTCAAATTGCATAGTAGATGAAGTTGCGTTTATTATATGCTATGTAGATTGTTTATTTCACTAACCCTTCACTGAAAATACATTTCATTTAAATTGACATAAAAACTTATAATTTGAAAATTAAGTTGTATTTGAAAACCAACTTATATCAATCAATGTTCTCTGAATTGTGTCGGTCTAATCGTTCATCTCACGCTGTTTAACATATAGAATATGGTTCAATGACCTGATTCCTTCATTACATCCACATCTTCTCTTATAGTTTAATTTAAATGACAACAATTTATTGATATTGTTAAAATTAAATTAGAATAGAAGGAATTGATGTCATGAATGACTTAGATCATTGGACCATATTATATATGTTAAAGAGCAGGAAATGAATGATGAGACACATGCAATTTGGAAAATAATAGTTTGTTTAAGTTGGTTTTCAAAAATAGCATAATTTTCAGATTATATATTTCTTCATCAATTTGAATGATTGTATATTGCTGCGAGGTTTATTGAAAAACAAGCAATCTGCATATTTTATAATAAACTTTGGGTACTTTCAACAACTGTTATTTATTTTATCCGTGATGAAATATTATTTACCTAAATGTATATACCACAACAGTTGATACAAGTAATCGATGTGGTACGTAGCGCACACATTCTAACTTACTACCACAGTCTCACAACCGTGGTAGTAAGCATCAGACATACAATCATCCTTTACCTCACAACAGTTGGTCAGACGTTGTGGTATCCCTTTTCCAACCGTTGTAGTATGGCTTTTCCGTAGTAGTTGGAGGAAATTTTTTGAGGGACTAAAATTGAATGTTGCCATATTTATATTGACTAAATATATATTTAACCCTTCCATTTGATTATATCAATTATTATTTTTTATATTTTACTAACCGTTAACATAACAATTATATTTATAATAGTTTTGTTCGATAGAACATATATGTTCCTAGTTTATATTAAATTATACTATCTAAAATATTTATAATGATATTGAGAAATATATTAATAAAAAATGTTATAGTAAAAAAAAAAGAGTAAGAATATTGTACATTTGTTACACTTATGTGACGATTGAAAGGAGTCTAAGAAAGTTGAGAGTAATACTCTAGAACTACAAGAGAGAAAGACGCTATATGTTCATAAAAAATCATATGTTATTAAATATATAAGTAATTTTTTTTATAAGTTCAACATTTCATTTGTTCATAGACGAGACAATGTAAGATTTAAACACTCACACTTACACTCAATATTAATAATATATTCAACTGGTCAGGTGTGTATGTATGTTCCGACGATGAATATTGGTCAGAATTAAGTATTTACTGGTTTTGAATCAAACATTCAATGTGGAGATAAATAATAATATTTATAAGGTAAACTTGGTAGAGGATATGTGTGGTTCAAAAAGAACTGTGATACTAAAGGAAGCCATGGAAGTCAATCTAGAAGATGAAAGAAGTTGGTGTTCTGATGAGGAAGATGGTGCGTGAGACCAAAATGGAGCAGAAAAAACAGGATGTAGAAAATAGTGTTAACTTTGGTGTCAGTTCCCCATCGAATCATGCATGGAAAGCTGCAAAAAATTGGGAAAAGGTGTCAGCTGTCTTCAAGGAAAAGAATGAGGAGGGAATGGAGGCTTCTTTAGAGGAATGTGCAGAAATGTTCGACAAAAAGTACATGGAGGATAAAGGCATTTCAAAAAATGTAATAGAAGAAGTAACATGTCATGACTCAACATTAAATGGGTGTTAGTGGAGCTAATCCTTGATAATCACGTGAAATAAGTAGAAGCAAGAAAGTCAATGAGAGGGGCCTAATGTGTAAGTTCGATGGTTTTAGGGTTATCTGCAATTTTGCTAAAACATGGTTCACAGCAAGATGTTGGGTGTGATGTCCTAACATGTAGGTCAGTTCACATTGAAGGTATATATTCTGACAGATGTTGTGACATGATGTATTAGAACATCAGTACAAGCTGTTTTATTCTTGACAGGTTTGATTTGGTTTTGTGAGATTTTGTTTGAATATATCTCACTTATTTTTCGTAGGTCAAGAAGATTTAATCTGAAACATTTGATTTGATCTTCAACTGTTCATAAGTTTCTAAAATTGGATGTTGAGACAATTTAGGAAACTTGATGATTTGTTCCAAGATTCAAGGAGATTTTTTCTGCACAATTTATGCAGCCCTTAGCATGTGGATCAAGAAATATCTGGGTGAAGATTTTGAAGCCCATGGACTACTGAGGAGTATTTAAAGAGCAACCTAAACCTAATGTTTTAACAATGTTCACTTTTGTAAAAACTAGGGGAAGTTTTAGAAACTTAGGTTTTGAGGTCTCTTGTGTGTGATTTTGTAAGTCACCTTTTGTATCTTTTGATACATTGTGGTAGACAGATTGTTTATTTTTCTCACTCTAAAGCTTGTAATTAAGGAGTTGAGTATTGTTCTTAGTTTAAAGCTTTTAATCAAAGCTAAGTATGGTTAATTAGAAGTGTAATATTCTGTTTTGGTTCTTGTCACTGGTTTGTGACTAGTTCTATCACTGAGGTGATTGTAGGAAGTGAGAGAGGTTTCTCATATCTAGGAGTTCCTAGGTAGAAATAGCACGGGTAGTGATTAGGTGATAAGTTGTAAATGGAGGAGGTTAGCTTTAAACTAATACTATTATAGTGGATTTCCTTCCGGGCTTAGATGCTCCCAAATGTAGGTGAGTTGCACCAAACTGAGTTAACAATTAACCGTGTTTTTTTTTATCATTATGCAATTTACAGTTTCGGCATAATTAAAGATGGATAATATTGTTCTGTCAGACTTAAGATGTCATAACATCTGTCTTGACATTGTGTACTGATGTTGAGACATCAATATTATTAACACGTGGTACATCGCCAGAAAATTTCAATTGGCATCAGAGTTGGCACTCTAGTCAGTTTCAGGTGAGCTTTAGGGAGTATTTTTCTGGTACTGTTTAATCTTTGGAAGGACAGCAGCCCTTGGAAATCTGTCACCAAAGAATGTGAGGTATTGCCTTTGGAAGAAAGAGTTTCTGTTGATTCTTGTTATCCTAAGGTGTGGATTCCCTAGCCAAAGGAGTTGTGTAGCATGTGTTCAGATTGCTAAACACATGTGTTGTGACCAAAAGTGTTTGGGATTATCTCAAGTATTTCGTTGAAGGGACATATGGTCAGCATGATTCTGTGGTATTTTTCCAAGAGACTTGTCATGAATGAGTTTGCTGGTGAAGATGAAGATCAAGACACCATCAAATTAGGTGAATATTCTTTAGGTCACTTTATTTCTGATCTGATTGAATAGGAGTACAAGAGTTTGGCTTTTGTCTCTTCTCTGTAGGAGCTTGTGACCTGTCATCTGCTGAAGGACTATGAGAGACAAGTCAACTAGGTTTTGAGGCAAGTGGATAGAAGGTCAAGGTCTAAGGTCGAGGACATTGACCCTGACATCTTAAAGATCCTGTTTGGTCACAAAAAAGCTAGAACAGGTGCAAAGTCCATTCAGTGAAGAAGCATTTTGTGTCTTGTACTTGAAGGGTTATTTCAACCTTCATAGAGCAGATTGTTATGTCTCTCTCATGAAGCACGTTGAGGAGCTGCTTTGTCAAATGAACATAGTGTTCTCGATGTTGATTTTATCAAGCTTGTTTCTGCCTCATCTCAAAGGTGGATTGCTGGTGCGGGCTGTTGACTGTGTTGGCTGCTTCTCTTGGAGAATTATACTTGAAGTAGGTTGTCATTAAGGTAACTATTCTTATCTTGAGTATCCATAGGAAAGACTGGTTATTTTCCATCTATATCCTACATGAGGTGTTTGTTTTTCTCAAACTTGATATCATGATCAAGTCTATGAGAATATGGAACTTTTGTCTTGATGTGGTGAAGGAGCTCTTCAAAATGGGATGTTGTCTAGGAGCCTAAACGGGATAGATCTTCAAGACTATATCAGGCAGAATTGTTCATGCTAAAGGCAGAGAGTATGAACTGAAGCTGTCTCTTCTTGTTAAAGGATGGTCTCTTTAGGCTTGTGTGTTCTCAATCTGTATGGCTGTCTCCAAGGTCTATCACAACCTTTATGAACCATGCACTGTCTAAAGCCTAATGAAGTCGTTGATTTCTTGTTTCTTTCATATCTTCTTCTTGGAGTCTCGTATAGGATGTTTGGTATGAGTGTTCCAGACACTTGTCTAGAATAAGGGAGTTTTAGAACTGGAAGTTCCAATCCTGATGTTTCCACATGATCAAGGGCCTTGTGTAAGGGAATATGCTTGGTCACTTTGGAAGAAGATGTGTCAAATAATAGTTGTTATTTGTGTGTGACCAAGGAGTATGTAGTCACCATATGTTGGAACATTAGCCTTTGCAAATGCTAATGTACTTCATCTTATGGTGTTTTTATGGATTGTTTAAGGTGGAGCCTTGAAGGATAGAGGACTGAAGGGCAGAGGAGAAACAGACTTATGTTGAAAAGTTTGTGTATGGTATGATGCTCTGTCAGTACCCTGGTTTTTATGGTTAGCTCAAAAGGTACCTATTAGAGGGAATATCCTCTTTGGATGCATAAGGATAGTTGATAAAACTGTAATGTTAGACAGGATGTCTGAACATTGTGCTTATAGGTAAAAGCTTCCTAAGGTGTGTGAGAGTTTATTTCTATCTGTGATGTGTTGGTTGCTGTTTGTATCCATGATCTGTTCTTGAAGCATGATCAGTTGCTGATGTGTGCCTTACAAAGGGATGTATATGGATTATTATGCAAATAGTAATTCCTATGTGTGTTGACTGTAGAATTAAAGTGAATGGTTCAATCCTTGTGATTGAGACTGATGTTGGAACATCATCTCAGTTGTTTATCTCTCCAAAAAAGGAAGTTGTTTATCCATGGGAGCTAATTTGGAGTTCAGGGTGTGGAGTTTGTTGCTCATCATTAGATTCTGAATTGGGATGTCTGATCATGGTGGAGTTTGAAGTAAAGCTACTGGCCAAATATGGTGTGGATTCTAGTGTGAGTGTCTATCATGACTACCTGTCATGGTGAAGGATCCATCATGATCTAGTGGTGTACAGAGTCAGGATGCCAAAAAATTTGTAATGCTCTAACTATTTGTGAGGTGATGGCTCTTTCTGCTGCATGTACCTCTGAGGGAGGTTGTGTTAGTCTGTACCTTGTAAAGGAGGGAGCTAGAGGAAATATTCTTCTCCTGGTGTAGTTTGTGTGCATGATGTAAAACCTAAAGTGCCTGACATCTTGCCTAACTAAAGATTTAAGAAAACTCCAGTGTCTCTTAAGTTGTTGTGATTCTAATATGTGAGCACGAATAAATTCATGTGTTTCTTATGGGGTTTTTGGGTTTTCCTTTGAAGTGGAGCTGTGTACCTGTCTGTTATGTAGATGCATTATTGCAGCCTATACAATGCTTTCTGATTCTCAAGCAGCTTATGTTCCTGTACCTCTGGTGAGATGGTAATGTCAAATAAGTTGTCTTGACATTGTGTTGTTTGGTGTACTATATTGCCTTGACAATATGATTGTGGTTTTGGCTATGTAAGGCTGGTGCAGAACTCTGATTTATGAACTAGGATGGTTCATGTTTCTTGTGAATATCCTAAGAAATAATGTTGGTTACCTGAGAGAATTTATTTTTCTCTACAGAAGGTTGTGGGCCTCAAAGGGGGTTCTATTTTTGAAAGTGAGATGTCAGACATGATGTTTTGACATTATGTGCAGTTTTTTAGCCGAGCCTTGTTGAAGATAGTAGGCTTGGAATTCAGTGGGAAGCCTTTTGTTTTGGAGTATGGTGTTTCTGCTTCATTTTTGTGTGCTATGCTTGGTTCTCAGGAAGAGTAAATGGTGGTTTCTAGACTGAGTATGATGTTGAGGAAGTTGGTGCTCCAATTTGAGTAGATTGGTAGGAGTATACAATGTCAATTAGGATGTCAGGACATTATACCATGCTGTCAAGAGATTCTTTTTGGTAAGCATGACAAGGACATTTTGACCGGTCTTTAATGGTTTGAAGAAGGCGTGCAAAATGATTTTTTTTATGCATACATATTCAAAGAAAATAGATTTCAATGACATAGGAATTGTCATCGTCCAAGCTTGGAAAGAGAGAACGAGAATCAAAAGGTGTGTCTCTCACATGTGAATCGTGGTCCATTATCAAGGATGATTTCACTTCTTTCAATATTCCTCTCCTTGATAGGTCAGGCAATACAAGCGAGGAATTTGTGTTATATAAATTCTGAAACCTGCTTACTTTCACCTACTACCAAGTTGTACTTCAAATATGAGCCAATCCTCCAAAATTTCTGATAATAAGAAGGTTCTTTTGAAGGAAACCATGAAAGAAAATAAGGATGAGTCCAATGTTGTGACATCTGCTGGATCATCAACTGGAGCACCCTTGACAGGGAAAAATTCTAGGACAAAGATGAAGTCTCTCAAGAAAATTCATGCTCAGGTACATGACTCTGATGCAGATGATAATGAAGACTGGGTTAATTTCATTAACTCGGGAGGGTGGAGAGAATAGCTAGCTCAAAAGATGGAGAGTTATTTGTGTTGTTGCCTGTTTTGTTGTAATAAGGTCCTAACATCAACTGTTTCCATTTGATGTCTTAGGCGTTTTTGTTTGTTTTCTTTGGGGTGTTTTTCTTAGAACTCTTTTGGTTCCATTGCTACCGTGTGTTTCCATTTACTCTAGTTTTGTCAATTTTTGACTAAAAAGTGAGAGTAAATATCAGAGAACTATCAGAGAATTACTATAAGAGAATTGTAATGTTTGTATGTGATGCTATCTTCAGGGGGAGTGTAACTCAGATACAGAGAATTTATTTTTCTCAGGTTATCGATCTCTAGTGTTAAGGGGGAACTGGTGGTTATTGCAATGTCAGACTGCAGGTCTAGACATTAGCAGAGAATGTTGAATTGTTATTTTTTAGGCGTCTTTTGTTGCATGTGCCTCTGTTGCTGGTTGTTTGAAGGAAGCTTAATTTTTTTAGCCAAAATTTGCCAAAGGGGGATATTGTTAAGTCTCATTTTTTATGATTGACATCAATTTTGGTAAAACATGTTCTTCAGCAAGATGTTGGACAATTTGTCCTGATGTCATGTCACTTGTCTTGACATGTTAACTAACATTGTGATAGGACTGTACTACTGCTAATGGAAAAGCAGTCTATTATTGTTGCTTGATGTGTGCAACTATTTAGGGGGAGCATGATAGTCTGTCATGCTGGTTATTGTTGCTGCTATTGCTGCTAGTGATGTGATGTTTGTATGCAATGATGATTGTATGATATGGAATCATATGTTCTGACATTCAACCTGATTTGTTTCTAATGTGTGTGGCTTTTGTTATATATGTTTCTAATGTGTGAACTTGGATAGTTCATTGTTTGGATTTTCTGGTGATTTGGATTTTCTCATGAGGGGGAGTATTGGTTATGAGTGACAAGGGGAATAATGGACCTGTCTGAGGTTGTTGTGTTGGAGTTGTGTTGATGTGATGTCAAACCTGATGTCTTGATATCTGATATTTAGAGATTTTTGGAGTTTGTAGGAGTTGTGATCTCTGATGATCTGTATCTGCGTTTTATCTCTGATATCTTTCTTTTTGCAGTTTGTACAAAGTTTACATGCTTTTCATGTAGCTTGTGTTTTGTGTTTGTGGTTTTATTCCTCTTCTTCATAATTATTGTGCAAAGATTGTTTTAGCAAAAATTTGCCAAAGGGGGAGATTGTAAGTTCCATGGTTTCAAGATTGGCAGTAATTTTGCTAAAACATGGTACACAGTAGAATGTTGGGTGTGATATCCTAACATGTTGGTCAGTTAACATTGAAGGCAAATGTTGTGACAGATGTTGTGATATGCCGTATCAAAACATCAGTACAGACTGTTTTATTCTTGACACATTTGATTTGATTTTGTGAGATTTTATTTGGATATATCTCACTTATTTTCATAGAACGAGAAGATTTAATCTGGAACATTTAATTTGATCTTTAACTATTCATAAGTTTCTAAAATTGGATGTTGAGACAATTTAGGAAACTTGATGATTTGTTCCAAGATTCAAGGAGATTTTTTTTGCATAATTTATGCAGCCCTTAGCATGCGGATTAACAAATATCTGGGTGAAGATTTTGAAGCCCATGGACTGCTGAAGAGTATTTAAAGAGCAACCTAAACCTAATGTTTTAACGATTTTCACTTTTTTTAAAAACTAGGGGAAGTTTTAGAAACTTAGGTTTTGAGAGTCTCTTGTGTGTGACTTTGTAAGTTACCCTTTGTATCTTTTGACACATTGTGGTAGGCAGATTGTTTATTGTTTATTGTTCTCACTCTAAATCTAGTAAGCAAGGAGTTGAGTATTGTTCTTAGTTTAAAGCTTTTAAGCAAAACTAAGTATGGTTTATTGGAAGTGTAATCTTCTGTTTTGGTTCTTGTCACTTGTTCTATCACTGAGGTGATTGTGGGAAGTGAGAGAGGTTTCTCAGATCTAGGATTTCCTAGGTAGAAATAGCACGGGTAGTGATTAGGTGATAAGTTGTAAGTGGGGGAGTTTAGCTTTGAACTAAAACTAATATAGTGGATTTCCTTCCTGTCTTGGATGCCCCTAGATGTAGGTGAGTTTCACCGAACCGGGTTAACAATTAATCGTGTTTTTTTATCATTCTGCAATTTATAGTTTCTGTATAATTAAATATTGATAATATTGTTCTATCAGACTTAAGATGTCATAACATACGTCTTGACATTGTGTACTGATGTTGAGACATCGGTATTATTAAAACATAGTACAGTGCTAGAAAATTTCACAATGTATAACAAAGAGTGTTAAGAATGACTTAAAGTTTCGACAGCTAGAACTTGGACCTGATTTGAGTAATTCAATATCTTGCTCTCCTGTTAAGAAGAGTGGCCCAAGTGATCCCAATATGTAACAGGCTAAAGATCAATTGCTTTTGAGCCAAAGGATAGAAAATTACGAACCAATCTCTAGTTATCTGGATACGAATAGAAATGACCCAGTAAAGCCCAAAAAACCCAAAAAGGTTAAGTCAATGGCGGGCATCTTGGAATCTATGAAAGATCACTTTGTCTCATCATATTATTTAGTACTTAGTCCTCCCAGAGGAAAACCTAATACTCATCCAAATTAAAAGTCAACTAAATTCAAATTCTAATCAAGGGTTGGAAAGATCAAACTCTCTGGTGGATCAACTTTGTGTTGTGAATCTTTAAATGATTCAGATGTTTATCAAGGCAATTCTAGTTTTTTGAGGATAATAGATAAATATGTTCTTGAGGAGGTATGGAAGGAAATCAAATAGTTAGGAGTTAAAGGTGATGAGGATGATGAAGTATTCGAAGGAATTATAATAGAAATTTAAGGAAGAGACCATAGGTGTAAAGCCTTAGAGAAGGAGTACTTTATCAATATCGCATGAATTTAGTGACATTTAATATAAGAAGGTGTGTAGGTTCTCTAAAAAGAAGAAAGCTAATTCAAAATTCATATGAAAGTGAAAGCAAACATATGCTTAATCCAAGAATCAAGTTGCTTCAAGTCGAGGATGGAATGGTGGCAAGCATGTGGGGAGATAAAGATTGTGAGTGGTCAACAAAGGAGGCATTAGGGAAATCTGAAGCATCATTACAATCTAGAGGAGAGGATCAATTAATCCTTATTCAGCTTCAAGGGTAAAGGCTTCCTTGGAGTAAACGCGTTGTGGAAAGGTACAAATCGTTACTTCTTGATAAAAGAGAATTATGGCTAGATTTAGTGCATTGGAAAAACTCATTAGAACGGGGGAGTGGTTGGTGGTGGTGGGAGGGGGGGGGGGTCAATGCTATTAGATCTTAGGAGGAATGAGGGTTAAGGATAACTATAATAGATACACAGCAATGGAGGATTTTGGTAGCTTTTTAGACATCGTGGAACTTGTAGACATTCCATTTGAGGGAATTTGTTCACCGAGATTAGTTATGATGGGTGTGCCATGAGTAGGTGATTTAAGGTTTTATATGTTTCTTTTACCATGAGTTTTAGTTAATCGTCTTATATATTTTGTTGCATTTTATTTCCTTTTATCGCATTTTATGCGTTGGTTTAGTATTTCAATTGTTTTTAGCTTTAGGTAAGCAATCAAGAAGTATCAGAGATAAAACCGGGAAAAATAGTAGGAATTCGAAAGAGTTTTTGAAGGGAAACAGTGGCCTGACACGACCACCCATGTCACCTGACATGACCGTGTCACCTGACACGACCCGTGTCAAGAGGTACAAAGATGGAGAAAGTTGTGTGTTAGACAGTGGGCTGACACGGGTGCCCGTGTCAGCAAGTTTAGAGCAGGGAGTGTGATTATCAAATATCTAGGGGGCCAACACAGCCGCTCGTGTCAGCTGACACGACCAATGTTGGCTGAAGCGCTTCATCTTCCAATTTTCTTATTTTTTGACCTTTGTTACCCTAAGGGTATTTTGGGTATTTTCCTATTACTGTGTTGACCTGGGAGTATTTAAGACAGATTTTGAGAAGGAAAAAAAGGACTTTTTGGCCAGAGAAGAATTACACGATCAAGATTGGAGAGATCAGAGAGATCAAGGATTGGGAAACTGAAGGTTTTCATGAGCGGAAGTAATTGAAGATCAAAGAATTCTATTATCTAGTAATGTCTAGTTTTTACTTTGTATTTTCTTCGAATATTATGAGTAGCTAAACTCCCCAATGCTAGGGGGTGTCCCTGATTTGAATCTGTAATGACTCTGATATTAGTATTGCAATGACATTTCCTTCGTTTTCATAACTGATTTGATCTCTAGCCATTCTTAATGCTTGCCCTGTCAGACCAACAGGGTTTGATTTTCGATTAATGATTAGGTTGGACCGCTGTTGTTAATGTTGTACTTTTGATCATTTTGTAGTAGATATCACCTAGAACTAGGGATATCCTATAGGAACTGGAATATTCTTGATAATTGATTACTTAATCTCATTTATAATTCTCTATGGACATAGGAATTAGGGTAGATGATTAAAGGTTTTCTCACTAAGGACTTAGGAGAAAACATTCTAAAGAATCGATAATTAGTTAGTTACAATAATTTGTTGCAGTGTTAATTCGAAGTTGTTACTGAGTTGGATCATACACTTCCCCTAGCATGTTACTCATATCTGTTTAAACCACTTAGTTAATTTCCCTCTTTTACTTGCAAATATTTTTATAATGAAACCAAACAATCTCAAAACCCCAAGTGCTTTTGTTCAACTGAATTACTTTAGAACTTGTATTTCCTACGCAGTCCTCGAGATCGATATTCAGGGAATCTCCCTTCTATTACTACTTTGGAAAAATATTACACTTGTTATTTTACCGATCAAGTTTTTGGCGTCGTTGCCGGGGACTGTCAAAATATAAGTTAATTGTAATTCAATTGAAATTTTGTTGCTCTGTGACCAAAATTTTATTTTCAGTTTTTAGTTGTTTATTATTGTTTGCATTCTGTTACTACTAATCTGCGTCTAACATTTTTATGCAAGGAGAATCCTCAACTAATTTCTCTTTTGATGCAGAGATCGGAAGAACTCTACACGCAAGGCGTAGACAAGCAAGACTAGCAGGTTCAGACTCAAATACTGAGACTATGACTAGAGTTTCACCCGCAGAGAGAGTACTTGGTAATTACAGTGGGTCTAATGCACCGGCTGGTAGGTTAACAATTGTAAACTAACCGGTGATTGTGGCAAATTTCCAATTGCATCTGAGCACTATCAACCAACTTGAGAGGAAACCTTTCACTGGAAAGGTTAATGAAGATGCCAACAAATATCTACAAAGATTTTTGACTATGAGCACTAGGGCACACTGATGAAGCAAAGAAATTGAGAATGTTTCCGTTCACTCTCTCTGAAGATGCTGAAGAATGGTTTTACTCGTTACCCGCAGGAGGCATTGCTACTTGGGAAGAGATGGAGAAGACCTTTCTTAATGAGTATTTTCCCGCCTCTGTGTATATTCGTAAAAGAAATGATATCATGAATTTTAAACAGAAAGAGGGAGAATCATCGGGCGATGGTATAAAAGGTTCAAACGTTTATTAGTTGCATGTCCTACTCATAACATGGATCAAACTGAACAAATGTAAATGTTTGTGAATGGTCTTAAGATGAAGGCTAAGCAACTAATTGATACAACAGCTGGTGGCTCATCAAACTTTACAACAGCCACTGGTATTAAGAAGATCATTGAAGCCATTACTGCAAATGAGCATTTGGAACTGTATGATCGCGGTGTGAGCAAACCTGAAGGAACGATTGATTTGAAGATGGTTACTCAAGTTGTGAAAATGGAAGATTAAATCAAAGCTGAAGTAGAAATAAGGCTTAAAGCAATGAATGTAAGTACTCAACCTATCCAAGCTGTGAGTTGTGAAATTTGTAGTGGACTCCATTTTACTATGCATTGCATTGCGACTGCTCAACAAATTGAAGAGATAAAGTTCCTGAAGTAGAATAATCCCTATTCTCAGACTTATAATCCCAGGTGGAAGAATCATCCTAACTTCTCCTAGAAAGATCAGAATCAACCACCATATCAACAGCAGCAACAGGCTCCTCAGAAAGCGGAATGGGAAATAGCTATTGAAAAGATGGTAGGTCACAATATTCAATTCCAAGAAGAGACACAGAATAATCAGAGGAACACCACAACTACTATAAAACATCTTGAAGTTCAGATGGGACAAATAGCCCAACAACTCTCCACGCATACTCAAGGAACCCTCCCGAGCACGACAGTACAGAATCCAAAAACTATGAGAATGTTAATGTTGTCATTGCAAGAAGTCAGAGAGTCATGGAAGAAGAGGAAGAAAAAGAAACAAATGATTCTCAGTATATAGAAGTTGAGCTTGAAGTGAGAGAAAACGGGAAAGAACCGGAAAAAGTCTTACCACCTGTGAAGCCAACTGAAGAGAAAAAGAAAGAGGAGGTTAAACCAAAAATCAAGCTACCTTACCCTCGGAGAGCTACAAAGAGGGATCAGAAGGAGAAATACTTTGAAAAATTCAGTATGATGTTCAAAAAGTTAGAAATCAATATGTCGTTCTTTAAAGCACTCGATAAAATGCCCTTGTATAAGAAATTCATGAAAGAGGTAATGGGAAAAAATAGACCAATGAGTGAGGAGCAAAAAATTTCAACTGAGCGGTGTAGTGAAATATCACAAGGAGTGAGAATCCCCATCAAGCGGAAAGATCCTGGACCCGTAGCAATTCCTTGCACTATAAAAGATAGAACTTTCAAGAAGGTCCTCATTGATTCAGGTGCTAGTGTGAGTCTCATGCCTTTATCTATTTTCAAAAAGATGGGTATTAGAAAAGTGAGCGATACGGAAACAAACTTGCAGTTTTCCGACCACACGACTAAGAGGTCATATGGGCTAGCAGAGGATGTAATAATGACGATTTATAACTTTACCTTCCCAGTTGATTTTGATATTATGGATATTCCAGAAGATGAAGAGACTCCCATCATACTTGGCCGACCTTTCTTGCTTACTAGTTGGTGCAATGTTGATATTAAATTAGGTACTCTAACCTTGAGATCTTTTGATGAGGAAATAACTTTAAAAGTGTTAGACATTAAGAAGTGAGGTAAAGAGGAAGATAATCAACCTTCAGTTCGAATGATCAAAACAGTGAAAAAAGGTAAAAGTTCAAAACCATTTCTGAAAAAAGTCTTTGGTGTAATTTATTAGGTTGCAATATCTCAGGTATCCAAAACACATAGCGAGACTCCAAAATTCATTCGATGAGTCAAGAATATAAAAGTTAGATGTGATTTGGTACACAACGTTGCGTGTACCTCTGAACCTGACCGGTCCTTTGTTGCGGAAAGGTCAAGAAACAAAGCGGGGAAGCTGAGATACCCCCCATAACAATGGGGAATGATCCGTCGAGCCATGCGACGTTAAACGAAGCGCTGCGTGGGAGGCAACCCACGTTTTTAATGATTAAGCATTTTCTTTTTGTTGTTATTTTGTTTTGTTTGTAGGTAATAAACGAGACCTTACAAGATAGAGTGTTGCATTACCCTTCAACTCTTCAGTAAGGATCTCTGTGAGTACATCTCTCCCACTCCTGTTATAAAACATTGAGGACAATATTTAGTTCAAGTTTGGGGGAGTCTTTACTGTTTTGAGTTTTTCTTTTAAGTACTTTGTAATTGTGTTTGGGTCCTTTCGTTGAAAAATCGTTTTGAACTCTCCCTGAATGAGGACCGTAAAAATTTTTCTTATGAATGCTGTGATGTGTGAAGTAGTTAGAAAAGTATAAAGAGTTCGAGGGAAGAAGAGTTGAAACTAGGAAATTTGGGAAAGTTTGGAGATTGAGGTATAACCTGAACACCATAGATTCTCCGAAGTAAGGTAACGAGTCCAACATGTAGATTTGTGCCATAGTACTTGGATTTGAGAAGTATTCCCTGACTAGTTCATAGTGATGGTCCGACATGATTAAAGAGAATTGCATGTATAAAGTTGATTGAGAGAATGACTTATAACACCAAAAATAATGATGCATAATGACGGTAAAGACAATAGACCCTTCTAAGTTGGGTAACCCTCACTTGGTTACTTAGCCTATCGGCGGTTGAATCTCTATAGTCGTCCCAAAGTGGACTAATAAACGCCAATACGCAAGAGAAAAAAGAATAAAGGTGCCTAAAAAAGTCTCGATCCAATCTTATACATGTGAGGGAAAGCAATCAAAAGTGCCTTAATCTGATTATCCGAATGAAAGGGGTAGAAAATCGAAGAAAATACTTAAGCACAAAGCATAGTTGGAGAGGTGACCGAAAGGGAGATTTAGGTCTATGGTTTTACCGCGGTATGTGTTTGTGTAATACCTTTGTTAACGGACGATTACCAAGAGAGCTAGTTTTAGCCGATCAGAACAAAGACTCACGTATGATTATCGATACACCTTACTGTCACAAGTATTTTATTTAATATATACGGGGTTAATATGAAAAGTGTTTATTCAAGCTTGTTGTTTGAGGTCAAGCAACGATTTAAGTTTGGGGGAGTTTGATTAGTGGTTTTTATATATTATTTTACCATGAGTTTTAGTTAATCGTCTTATATATTTAGTTGCATTTTATTTTGTTTTATTGCATTTTATGTTTTTAGGTTTCGGTAAGCAATCAAGAAGAACCAGAGCAAAAACCGGGAAAAACAACCGAAATTTGGAAGAGTTTTTGAAGGGAAACAGCGGTCTGACACGGCCACCCGTGTCACCTAACACAACCAATGTCAGAAGGGTACTGTTTACTGTAAACTTTGGTAAACAACCACTGGCCTATCAATTTAGGGTAAAATTGACTAACTTGCAGGATCGACTATACTAAATCCTAGAACATGTGCTAAGTATGCAAAAAAGACCCTAAGTTGAACTCCACGTTCGACTATGAAATATTTTGGAAGTAAGATGACTTGAAGATAAATGTGCAAGAAAATAAATTGCTTTTGAAAGTAAATGCGCAAAAGATAAACATCTTTGAAAATAAATGTGCAAAAGATTCTAATCTGAACTCCACGTTCAACTAGGAGATCCTTGAAAGTAAAGGTGCAAAAAGTTAAATTGCATGGAATGTAAAAGAATTTTAAAGTTGAGGAAAAGCTTGTAAAACAGTTTAAATGCAAAAGCTGAAGGTTAAAAAGTGACAAGTAAATGGCAAGAACGAGTAAATTGCATTAAGGAAAAAGGGTTGGTGTTGTATCACGTACATTCTCGCTAACTTGTTTCTCTACACGCAAGTACTTTGAGTTGTATGGAGTGACTAGTACAGAAATGAATGAAAACCTTTATTACATAAAAATAACACCTATTTATAGTGATAGAAAGTAACCACTTAGATGATGGTTGAGGCTTCACAACGTGTCTTTTTGGCGCTTTTCTCAGTCTTCAACTTCTCCCATGTTCACCCACTATCACTTTGAATTTAGACATTTAAGAATTCCCTCCAATTTTGATAGTAACTGCCTTACGCTCCCTTCAGCATGATCTT
>OZ012737.1:595761306-595804111 GCA_963859935.3 Lathyrus sativus | reverse complement strand
GACAGCGGTAAAATAGTCTAACATGCTATTTTCCCCACGCTTCCGCTGCGCCACTCTGATACAGATTAACAAAACACAGTGTGCTTCCGAGACCTCAAGCTCGACCAACACCAGTTACTATCGTAACTCTCAAAACACGTCCTTTCTTGGATCCTTTTGATCTTTTCAATCGTCTCTTTTATAATCTCAGGTCCGAGCATAGCACCACCTCCTGAATCATATCAATACAAAGGAGTCCTACACCTCCTACCATACAAAGCTTCATACGATGTCATTCTGATACTAGAATGCTAGCGATTATTGTAGGTAACCTCAATCAGCGACAATTAACTACCCCCTGATCCATCTTGACCCAACACACAAGCTCTCAACAAATCCTCTAAATACTGAATAGTTATCTCTGTCCATCCATCCGTCCAAGAATGATAGGTAGAATTCAACTTCAATATGGTACTCAAAGCGTCTGCAAATTCTCACAAAATCTCGAAGAAAACTTAAATTCCCATCTGACACAATATTCGACGACATCTCATACAACTTCATCACTTCATCGATATACATCTCAGCTAGCTTCAACAGAGAATGATTAATCTCCCTTGTTAGGAAAAGAGTCAATCTAGTCATTCTATCCAAAATCACCCAAGTAAAATCATATCCCTCAAATTCTCCGGAAAACCCAACACAAAATTCATGGAATACTATCCGATTTCCACTCTGGAATATTCAACGGTTGCATCGGACCCAATGGTCTCTGACATTTACACTTCGACTTTCAACAAGTCTAACCAGCATATACAAACTCAACCACTTCTCTCTTCAACTATGGCCATTAAATAATTTCCTCAAATCTGATTACATCTTCATAGCATCGGGATGGATACTCCATCTACGTCAATACTCTTATTCCACTTAATAATATCTAGAACACAACTCTATCACGACATCTCATGACACCATTTCCATAAATCTGAAAGTCAGCCCTTCGACTTTAATTCATCAAATTCAATCATTCTACCAACTCAAACCAGAGTTGTGACCTTATCGAATCTCATCAAGAATACCATTAGTAAAGTCCAACATACTAAGCTTAACTCCATAAGAAGTCTCTTAACAACCAAACTTATATCACAAAATCGCTCAATCCGTTCTAACTCTTTTCACCATCATCATCAGTATATGCAAAGATTTCCAAGTCAATGGATAAGCTACCACGTTTTCTTCACCCGAATGGTAATTCAATCCAAAACCATAATTCTTCCGGAGTCCCAATTATTTTCTCTGCCTCATATTCAACTCTTCTAAATCAAACTAATACCTTAAGCTCTTGAGATTCACCAACCATTTCAAATCTCACACTAACCAATTGAAGTCTCCAACTCCGGCACAAACACAACAACAACCAACTCTAAATCACTTGTCAGATGATCCCTCTTATGTACTTTAAATTGCCTCCAAGCATAACTAAACTCGCTGATGTTGCACTTAACATATCTCTCAATCATATCAACAAAGCATCACAAAACACAACGAACAGTTCTGTCGGATTCGGCAAAAATCAACACACGAGCCGCTGACAGCTCTCCCAAAACTCTTTGAATTTTTTCACAGCGGCATATTACTGCTTCTTCTCCAACACTGATAACTCAAGTCCCCGATGTTCAACATGATCCTCTATACTCTTCGAATATATCCAACCATCATCGGTTACACAACCATTGACTCACTGAATTTGTGAGTTATGGCGGAAACACGAATCGTACTTTCCGCACTCACTACAACATCTAAACATATTCCATCAATAAATAACTTAATGCCATGTCACTACTTTACCATCACATAGAGCATTGTAATAGTGTTCAACGCTTCAAACCGTGTGTCATTCCGAGTTACGGTTCTCCTGTTAAGTCAAAAATAAGAAAACAACATTTTCACACTTAGAAGGCCATTCAACACCCCTCCAACTCTTAAAATGTTAAAAGGTCTAATTATACCAATATTGTATTCCACCTCTTACTTTAATAATCACCAGAAGTCATCATCCACCCTTATACTCGACCTCACAATCTGTTGCCATAACATACACACCAAACACAAGTCTCAAAACTACTCAATCAATTTAATTCCTTGACCATCCAAATAGACATATAATATGGAGCTCTCAATACCGGATTATTTTTCCGTAACTAAGTCAATCACAACTCCACTTCGCCTCTTGGCTGTGTATCACCATCTTGTCAGGATAACTTCCAGACAACCACAATTAATCGGTAAACCACCAACTTCCCACTTTCATTAACTCTCCAAAATTCCCATCAAAATTAAACATCTCAACACTGTCCTGCGCCGACTCATCAAAGCAATTCTTAAGCACTGGATATAACTCCAAACAATTCACTGCTCACACCATCTAAGCTCGCAAGACACGTCTAACCCATCCAGCACAATCCCAACTACTATCAACAAGAGATTAAGGGTGATCAGTTCCTCAATTTGTTAATAGACAGTCGACAATCATAATGAGGCATAAACCATCTTTACCAAACTATAAGAGCGTTCAACCACACACTGAGCTACAATTCCACACTTGCAGCATCCTGGAGAAGCACAAGTTTCTCCCCCACTTGAATCATTCCCACTTCTGCAGACAAAGGTTAGACAACAAACACGTACCGACAGTGTTTTCACATACATGTCGCATACAAGGGAACAAATAACATTAGACAACTTAGCCGGACATACCGACCTGCTCTGATACCACTAATGTAACACCCTTCTAAACCCCACGGAAAATATATGAATAATCAGAGTAAATAATCATGCATTTACAAAAGGGCATCACACATAACTTTCAAACATCAAAAACCACCTATCATGCTCATTAACACTTCAATAAATAATCATGCTTTTCAAAGTTTCATTCTTTATGTAGCAGCGGATTTAATTTATAACATAATTCTCTTAACAGAATATTTAGATTCATCACATACTTCAACATTACTTAGGCACCAAGGCCAACATCATAATATTCCAATGAATATAAAAACATAACATAAAATACATAATGTATCTTTAAAATATAAACCAAACGATCCCAGTGTTACATGACCAGAGCATGACTCGACCCAATATAATTAAATTACTAAACAGCTATACCAATAGCGACTTCGCAACTACAAGCAGCTCTACTCTTGATACCTGCATGATGCCATATAGGACATCATTCCAGCAGAAGGGTGAGAAATATTATCATAATAATCAATGCATATAATTATATATATCCACAATCTTAGAATACACATAATCAACATTCTCACCACAAGTCATACATATACGTCACAATGTATATACAATATATATGGATAATCACCAAACACATTCATCATAATTCACTCATGTACATTGCCATATACGCATATATATATATATATATATATATATATATATATATATATATATATATATATATATATATATATATATATATATATATATATATATATATATATATATATATATATATATATATATATATATATATATATATATATATATATATATATATATATATATATATATATATATATATATATAATCCAAGCATAACATCATGCACAATTTCAATCAATCCACATAACATACACATTATGTTTAATTCACTACAATTCATATAAACATATACAATCATGTTTATTCATCAATTCATCAGTCAATATCGTTCACAATTACACATTTTTCACCCAATTCGTCAATACAAATCACAATATATGTATAAGCAAATATGGATAATCACCAAGCACATTTATCATGCATACATCCACAATTCACATCATTCCACATAAACATTTACAATTATGTTTATTCATCCAATCACAACTCTCATTCAACAATTCATACACATGCATACTTCCATATAATAATGATATATGCCATGTGACTCAATACAACTCAATGCCATGTGGTACCAACACTTGTTATCATTTTTCGATTTTTACATTTAAACCGGGTCCGTTCCCTAGACCGATAACAACAAAAGCCCATTCCCTAAGCTTTCAAACCCACCCTTCTAGGTTTGGGACAAGTCACTAGTCTCCATGAAACTAGCAAGCCTTGCCTCTTGACTAAATGATGCGTATGCAATCAACGATCATATGCACTTAAGACCGTTCTCGCATCTTAATCCCATGCATAGTCAAATAATTCATCACACAAGAATTATATCATGATTGCACACTCACACATCATATCAAAGTATTCATACTTTCAACTTTGTCATATTTATCAAGAAATGCACACATATTCACAATATGTTCTCATGCATTATTCACAATATTGCATACAATCAATATGCATTCACAATTCAATACCACCACCACATTTTTCAAGCAATGCACACATATTTACAATATGTTCTCATGTATTATTCATAATATCGTGCCGAACGGCAACGAACCTCATCATAAATCATCATGCAATTTTAATCAATTTAAACAATGCATATATTTGTCAAAAGACCACATTTATCAAGCAATGCACACATATTCACAATATTTTCTCATGCATTCATCACACACAATCGCATAGAAATCATTATGCATTCACATCATCAGGCCAAACGGCAACCGAACGCTCTAATTATTTAAGCCTCACTTACTTAAAATAATTAATCTCGATTAATCGGTAAAATCGGATAAAAATAATATTCCTTTTCACCAAGTTATAGAACATATTATTAGCTTCAGTTTGATATATAGAACGACAAAATCTGATAAACGGTGAAGAAGTTATCAATTTTCAAAGTTTTGAAAAATAATATTTTTCTCACACTTACAGTGTTAACTGGTTAACACTTTCTGTTAACCGGTTAACACACCCAAATTTTAAAAAATCCTGGCGCATTAACACTCAGTTAATCGGTTAACACAAAGCATTAACCGGTTAACCACTCCAAAAACTCAGTTTTTAGACCATTTTATATACCGTTAATCGGTTAACCCAAAGTGTTAACCGGTTAACACCTGAAATATTGGAAAAACAAGGCTACGGGTTTTTACCCAAAACCTCCAAAAACCCGACCGATTTAATTATTTTCTCCCTATTAAATACCTACTCATCATTACCAATCATATAGTAACAATATAGGATCATAAAACGCAAATTCTACGACTTCCGATTTTGAATTTTTTACATTTGTGCCATTTTTTTACAACTAAAATTCCATATTGCCACACTCTTCAAAGTATATACCAAAATGCCATGATTTTAAGGCACTGCCGCCCTTTCAATGGGCGGTCATGTTGGGATTTAAAGACATCCGCCCTTTCAATGGGCGGTTGAGGGCAATGGGTTTTTTTTTTTTTTTTCGTTTTATGTTATTTTTTATTATTTAATATAATAATATTAATTAATAATAATAATAATAATAATTATTATTATTATTATTATTAATAACAATAATAATTATTATTATTATTATTATACTATAATAATAATTATTATTATTAATAACAATAAAATCCAGTTATGTTAGACTAGGATCTTTATTTGCTGAAAGGGGTGGAAAGTGGAGTGCTGTGTTGAATTCTGGCCAAGCATTTACAGACAACTGCCTCAAGGTTATGAAAGAAGAAACAACAAAATCCAGCACGCATCAAGTAAGAATTTTTGACTACAGGAACAATGTTTTCAGTGTGCAAGAGACAATGGACCATGGTGAGGGGAAACCTATGGGACATTATAAGGTCGACCTCTTGAACGGGTGGTGTGACTGCGGAAAGTTTCAAGCATTTCGTGTCCCTTGCTCACATGTTATCGCTGCATGTTCGAATGTGCGCCACGACGCTTACACTCTTTTGTCCGACGTTTATAGGGTTACAAACCTATTTGGGGTTTACAGCGCAAGTTTTCCAGTGATGCCATGCGATGAATATTGGCCTGTTTATGAAGGAGATCAAATTTGCCATAACCCAAGAATGCGGAGGAACAAGAAAGGTCGCCCTGTAAGCACACGTATTACAACAGAAATGGATAACTTTGATAAGCTTGAGAGGAAATGTTCCATGTGTCGTCAAACGGGACACAATCGCACCCGGTGTCCCAATGTGGGAACAAGTAGTCGTTAGTCCTTTTTTTAATCATCATGTATTAATTAATATTAGTTAATAATTTCAATCAATATAAATTATGTCTTCAATATATAAATTTAAATTAATATTAATAATAGTGTCACATAATACATATACTAATAAATACTAATATTATTAATATTAATGTATATTAATATTATAAATATCATTAATATTAATTATAAAATATATTAATAATATTAACATACTTATATATTATTATTAAAATTATTAATACTTATATTATTAATGACATAAATATTAATATTAGTAATATTAATATATATTAAAATTAATATTATTAATCTATTTTAATAATAATATATATTAATAATATTACATATTAATATTTAAAAATATATATTAAGATATATTTATAATAATATATATTAATACTTATATTATTACTAATATAAATATTAATATATATTAATATTATTAATATTAACATATATTAAAATTTATATTATTAATCTATTTTTATAATAATATATATTAATAATTATATATATTAATATTTATATATATTAATATTTTTATAATAATATATATTATTATTAATTAAATTAAATTAAGTAATTAAAACGAAAAAAAAAATTTGGAATGCACTCTACCGCCCAATGAATGGGCGGTTCTCCTGGATTTTCTTCACTGCCGCCCATTGCAAGTGCGGGCATGCTTATGCAAAAATTTAGTTTTGTTTGAAAACATGGTAGTTTAGTATATATTGTGAAATTGATGGCATTTTGGTGAATACATCCTAAAAGTATGGCAGGGTGGAAAAAAATTCTCCGATTTTCATCCAAAATCTTAACCTCCAATTGTCCAAAAATGTCAAAACTCATAAATTCAACCAAATTCAATCAAACAAAATCCAATAATCATGTCTAAACATTACCCGACTAAACTACACAATTTATTCTAGATTTTAACCGTTCAAACATCGACTCTATCGATTAAATCCATTTCTGCCCTAGAATGGAAAAAGATGAAAACATCCAAACAAATCCAAACACACACATACATAATCATATACATTGGTAAGATAACAACATTTCACATCCTTACCTTGATTAATCGGAAGCTAGGAGTTGTTCTTGAGCTTTCCAAGCTTTTTCCCTCTTTCCCTTCTCTTTTCTCCTCTTCCTCTTTCTTTCTCTTCTCTTTCTCTTATGTTTTCTATTCTTTCCTTTTCTTTCCCTTTTCCTTATATGTCTTTCTATTTCCTTCCATCATATTTCTTCTCTCAAAATATCTACCAATAATTCTAATAATTAAAATCATCCAAATAAATCAATTAATTAATATGAATAATTAATTAATTAAAAATTGGGCTGTTACAAGAGCCATGTCAAGATTATAATTGTACTACTTCATAAAAGCGTTATCTAGGTCTGGCCATTATTGGATGTGGCTACTTTCTAGCTGCATGTACCAGCTCAGTGATGCCCCACTCAGACTGTCCTGGAAACAGTGAATCATAAGCTTGTCGTGGTGGACATATGAAGTCATTCTTCTGCAATACATCACCAAATGTTTTTTTGGACAACTATCCCCTTTGTACTTCTCAAACTTCGGTGTCTTGAACTTTGGAGGTATTACAAGACCAGGTAATAAACACATGTTCAAAGCATTCAGATCCAGAGCATCACGACCCTCTAGGGCATCAAGCTTCTCCTCCAACAAACGATATCTTTTTATAAACTCAATAGTCCATAGGTCTTTAGGTTTCATCTTTAGAACTACCCCTTGGAAATATGGCACAATTTAGAACTACCCCTTGGAACTCTGATAGTCTGCGGCATCAAAAGAAGAAGAATGTCCATCTCGGCCAATGGTACGCTCTTGTATAACTTGATTCTCAATAGGAATCTGCACAGGCTGAGCTTGAGCAACATTGTTCCCCTAAGGTGGAATGACATTCCCAGTGACAGCGGTCCTCTGAATATTGGCCTCTCCCCTTGTCATGGCTGGCATAGCTTCCACAAGTTGATCCAACTGATTCTTCATCAATTCAAAATTTTCCCTTGTAACAAACTGGTTTTGCTCTTCTGAGTTCACGATCCTTCCAAAAACTTATTCAAGTCCAATAGAAAAGTCGGGAAATCAACTGCAGGTTGAGGATAAAAGATGGATGAGCTCTCTGTTTCTGGATGAAGAAAGATATTCAAAATGATGCACAAATGCTTATGCATTGTTATGAATGCAACAAACATGGAATCAAAGCTTCCACAAATTCTGAATAACCGCTATGCTGCTGATTGAATAAGCCCAAGATTCTGCTATGATAATAAATCCAGAATACCAGAATACCCGGATGATAAGAATAATAGAATACCAGAATACCATGTTGATAGGTTCACACTGATAAGAAAACCAGAAAATTGGATAGGTTAAAAGTCAAGGTTTCTTGCAAAAATCCATCCCCTCTCACATATGGGTTCTAGTCTTGGACATGGCATCCTAGCAGGTCCTCAGTATCACGGACTCTAAGATTGAGAAATGATGATATGTTCATCATTTATGGTTTGGCATCATCATTAATCAAGGAGGCCTTAACCAATTTCCAATGAACAGTCTCCAGAGTCATAAGCTTCTATCAGACCACCCTGGTACTACATAAACCTGCAGTTCAGAGTATCCTTAAGAAAACCTTGTCTGAATGCGAACTCAAGCCAACAATATGTGTCAAACTCCACTCATGCCAACAAAAGGCCACTCTAATCCTATGTGTACACTCAAACCTGAGTAATGCGCTTGCCTCTCATGGAACAATCCCACCAACAAAACAGAATAACAATATGATAAAATAATCATGTGCAATAATAAAATTCAAATGCAATAATATACAACAACAATGTACATAAAAGCATAAAAAGTAAACACCCAAAGAACAAAGTCGCTAGCTATCGCAACTGTGAAAAACACCTAACGGAAGAAACAGAAGAGTCGACACCGAACGTTATTTATCCCTACGGGGGAAAGGAAGCAATCAAAGAAAACCTCATAAAGGGAGAAGACATGGTCTCATAACCAAATCCTGGGTTCGAGAGTCGGTTACGCGAGAGGAATGTATTAGCACCCCCTCGCGTCTGTTGTACTCAACGGGATCCACGTTTGGTGTCTAATCAAAGGGCATGTTATCTAAAGCCTATTGCTAAACGGAACAGAACGGGGGGAAAACAAAAGGAGACTCGATAGGATATTGCTGCCCTATGCCTTCGTATTCCCTCGTGCAATGGGAAAGTCAGAGTCAACGTAGTTCAGAAAACTACGGGTGAAAGGGGAAGGTTGCTCGCCAAGACATCATTGTCTTGTGCCTATGTATCCTCATCTAGAATGAGAAATCATAGCAACCATAGTTCGACTCTATAGGTTGGTTGAAAAAGATCTCGATCGCACCGGGGCAAAAGAAAAGGCTTGGTTTAGCCTATTTACTTCTCGCTATTTACTTTCCGTCATTTACTTTATTTTTCCTATTATCTTGCATGCCTTTACATTATGTCATCTTCTTCTTGTTTATTCTTCATCTTATCTGAAAAATACAAAAACATGATAAAAATGATTGAAACCCTAAAAGACATTGATTCTGGACTATGGCTACTATCTCTTGAATGGAGTTTTGGACCTTGTACTCTACCCTAGAAAAAAGAGGCTTGGATCTGGACTCTTTATTTTCACTGTCTTAGATTACGAAATTGTGCATACACACGACTTTCTCTTGGGCTACCTGACAACAAGACCCATTATTTCTTGCATACTTACCTTGTATTTTTTATGTATCCCTCTTCCATTTTAATGAACTTTTTTTTAATTTCCTGCTTTTCTTTGGTTGTAGCTTTTACCTGATAGCTTTCCTTAGGAACTAGGACCAACCTTACTTTTTTCCTTGCACCCTTGATCCAAAATCAAGTGGTATCCTCTCATAACCATTGTAAGTAGACCGCCTTGTGCATCGCCATTAACCAAACCCAAAGCATTCTTGATTCATACATCTGTTAGAACAAGATTTGTTTTTGACATATTCCACTTGGTTTTTAATGATAACAATAGTATTGAAAGAACAATGGTGTTAACTATTGTATATTCATGTATGCAGGTCATAATGCTCAAAGGAACTTACTCGCGATCTATTGTGAAGGCACAATTATTGTAGAGAAGAACATAGTGCTAAGTGATACTCTATAATGGATTCTGATGCTGATAATCTTAGCATCAGAAGAAGCATCTCATTAGTTCTACTCTCAGAATTGAAAATAATTTCTGATAAAGCATTCAGAATCTGTAACAAAGCTCATGTTATACGTACTAAAGAAAGAGTAACATTATGTCCAATCAGTTCCGCAACTATAGCCTACAATCACAAGGCTCAAGAAGTGTTGACATACTTTATGGATAACCTTTCTCAACGACTCTATAAGTACAAAAACCTTCTGAAGACTCAATGGTTAATTAAGTTACTTAATAGATCAAGATTGTGGGTGTATCTTTTCTCAAACATCTCTTGTACTTTAAAAGAGATCAAAGTACTTCCTGATTATTAATCTTCTCAATGACTAGTTCCCAAAAATATGCTATTTAAGTAGTCAGAAGTTATACTTAAAAGATGGGAACAAGAAACAAGAAGCAACTAGAATGAAAAAGAGGATATAGGTGTTCTACACCTCTATCTGTTTGAAGAAATGACAAGATCAACAGTGAACAACATTATTGTATATGCAGAATCCTCTAATACTATTGTTAATTATAATAAGGCTTAAGGTTTCAGAAATACTGAATATCCTAGAAATCTTCAAGTGCTTAAGATATTTGTTAGGGTCATTATTCTGTGTCTCTGATTCAGAATCTGATACAGCTTGTTCTCCTTAGTTTTGAATATGTTGTTTATAAGTAAAGGCAAAATCTTAGACACGACGTCTGAGTAAAGAAGTCTTAGACATGTGCTCTAAGAAAATGCAAAGTCTTAGACAAGAGGTCTGAGCAACGAAGTCTTAGACATGTGCTCTAAGCAAAGGCAATGTCTTACACAAGAGGTTTCAGCAAAGACTTCTTAGAAATATGCTTTAAGCAAAGGAAAAGTCTTAGGCAGGAGGTCTGAGCAAATAAGTCTTAGACATGTGCTCTAAGCAAAGGCAAAGATTAGATATGAGGTCTGAGCAAAGAAGTCTTAGACATGTGCTTTAAGCAATGACAAAAGTCTTAGACATGTGCTATAAGCAATGGTAGAAGTCATAGACACGAACTCTAAGCAAAGAAAATTCTTAATCAGAAGATGGTTAAGTAAGGGAAAGTCTTAGACACGAGCTCTAAGCATTGTAAAGTCTTAGGCAGGTGGTCTAAGCAAGATAATTCATGGTCTTGAGTTGATTGAGCAGGTGAAGTCTTAGACACGAGCTCTAAGTAAAAGAAACTATTAATTAGGAACTGATTAAGCAAGTTAAATTCTTAGACATGTGCTCTAAGTAAGGTTGTCTTAATCAGGATCTGATTAAACATAAGAGTTTCAGACTGTAAATTTTTGTTGTGAAAGTCTTATGTTTAAATATATAAGCAAGTGTATTCAAGCACTGATAATAGTAGAAATCTCTTGCGAAACAAGGGAACTGGAGTACTCTTAGTTGGGAAAGGAACCAATATAAATCTACTGTATTTTATATGCTATTTACTTTGCATCTGGCTTCAGTTCCGTTGCGTTTATGATCTGATTCGGAATAACTATTCAGAATCTTATCTATCTTATAAAAGTAAGAAAATAAAGGATTTGAATTCTTGTCTCACACAATTCAACCCCCATTCTTTTGTGTTTTTACACCTTCAATTGGCATTAGTGCCTGCTCTGTGCATAACACTTCACAGTGGTGCAGGCAAAGATCTTGTGGGAAAATGTACCTTTCATTTCAGTATGAATTTAAGGGAAGTTTTTGAATTAAGATATCTATCTGAACATCGGGTCTCAAAATTAAATGGTGTTACTTAAAGACTTTGTGTTCGACATACTGGCTATTGGACATATCACAAGCACCTCATCAAAACTGACTCCAGTTCCAAGTTCAGAAAATCTATCCAGATAAGTTCTACTTTATCTTTTCAGTTTTTTTTCAAATTGAAGAATCTTAATCTAAACAATTGTCTTTGTCAAAATCTTTGATAAAGCGAAGTTTTGATCCAAGATAATCTCTAAAAAATTTCTAATTCAGATTCTTATACAAAGGAGTTTTCTGTCTCTCACATGCTTTAAGGGTGCATTTTTTTACACCTATATCTCACTTTACACATGTATGAACAGTTCTCCTTACGCTTATTACTTGAATTTGAAATAAATTAAGTTTGTTTTTGACCTATGTGTTTAATTTGCCATTAATGTCATTTATCTATTTTAACACCTTCCCAACACATACAACCTCTATCACTGTATATTCTTGTGCCATAACTGAAAAAACCTAGAAAAATCCTTTTGCCCTCCCTATGGTATCTTCTTCTGTCAATCCATTAAACATTGATTCCACGCATGATCTTAAGATCAAACCAAAGACTTATTCACTCAATCAAGATTATCTTAAGCTTCTTATTGAGCAGGTTATTGACTTTGAGAGCTTTGTTGCAAATGGTTGTTATCTGAATAAATATTTTGAGTATCAAGGATGGATGAACTACTTCAACTTGCTGAGTGGACCTACTTATCCAACACTGGTTAAAAACTTCTGGGTTAGAGCAGAAGTATATGATGAGTTTTCTGCTCAGACTGAGGAAAGAGTAGAAAACAACAAGAAATTGAAAGGAAAAACTAGAGTAGAAATGGGTTTAAAGGAATTCAAGTGTAAAGAAATTAGATCTGCTGTAATGGGTTTGGAAGATACCATTACTCAGAAGCACATTGCTAAGTTAATTGGGGCTGAAAATAAAGGATTGTTAATTCACAACAGAAAGGATGGGGGAATTTATGACAATGAGATTAAGGATGCTTTGTTCAAAAAGAAAAGTGACTTTGGGAAAGTAAAGAACATGAAGTTAGAACACAAACTATTGTTTAAAATTCTTATTGGTTGTTTAATTCTGCGAGAAGGAAGTTCTGATCAATTTTCCTAGGATCATAAGATGTTTCTCTAGTTTCTTACAATTGATCAAAGATTAAACCTCCATGGTTACATATTTCATCACTTGTGTGAATCCATCAAAGAAACCTCCAAGAAACTCAATAGAACAATACCTTATTTAAGGTTACTTTCTGAACTGTTCTATCAAGGCAAACTGGTCAATCTGCTGACAGAATATGGAGCCACTCAGGATCTGGATGAAGCATATAAAAGTGTATTATTTGCATATATTTTTTGGCTCACATGAAAGATAGACTAAAAAAGACATTATAACAATTGACAATCCCATCAGAACTAGAAGAGAAAAGAATAGGAAGTTTCTGAATAAATTTCCTGTTATAACCAAAGACTCTCCTGAAGTCATCAGAATGCTTATTAAAGAAGCTAAAAATCACCCAGGAACATATTAATAAGCTTCTTGAAAGATCTCATGATGTGTATAACTCAAGGAGAAAGAGAAAAGGAATGGTAATTGTTTATGATGATGATGAAGAAGAAACAAAAGTTCAAAGACTTGTAAGAAAGAAGCTAATGGGAGATGCCCAGAAAGCAGTGCAGCAGGAGGAAGAAAGATTTGTTCAGAGAAATATGCAACAAAAGAGTTGATGAGCTCATAGAAACTGCTAAAATTCTTCCCACCAAAATAAGAGGATAAAGATCTGACAACAACTCAGATAAGGAAATCACTGCATCAAAGAAAAGGAAATTGTCAAGCTTGAGTAATTTAGAAGAATAATAAAGAGAAGCAAAAATGGCTCATGCCTTAGAACAAGCTGACAATCTCTTCATAGTTGTCATCAAATCCTATTCAACACTTGTGACAGAAGATATGATTAAGAAGAATCTTATCAAGGAAGCTATTGAGTTTAAAGAATCACATAAGGAAGTTTTAAGAAAACAACTTGGAAGTAGATTGGAATACGTCGTTAACTCATCTGAAGTTATCCAAATGACTCAAAAATTCATTAAGAATTGCAAAAGGGGCGCCACTATTGAAGATAGGGCTGAAACTAGTAAAGTTGTTTATTCTGAAGTAAAAGATGTAGAGGAAACTACTAAAGAGGAGGAAGAATTTAGAAGTCTTGTGAGTGAGAATCCAGATGACATTAGCAGTGATACATAAGTATTGAAAGAACAATGGTGTTATCTAATGTGTATTCATGTATGCAGGTCATAATGCTCAAAGAAACTTACTCAGGATCTATTACGAAGGCACAATTATTGTAGAGAAAAACATATTGCTAAGTCATACTCTGGAATGGATTTTGATGCTAATAATCTCAGAATCAAAAGAAGCATCTCATTATTTATACCCTCAGAAGTGAAAATAATTTTTGATAAAGTGTTTAGAATCTGTAACAAAGCTCATGTTATCCATACTAAAGAAAGAGTACCACTATGTCCAATCAGTTCCGTAGCTAGAATCTACAATCACAAGGCTTAAGAAGTGTTGACATACTTTATGGATAACCTGTCTCAACGACTCTATAAGTAAAGAATCTTTTGAAGACTTAATGGTTAATCAAGTTACATAATAGATCAAGATCATGAGTGTATCTTTTCTCAAACATCTCTTGTACTTTAAAAGAGATCAAAGTACTTCTTGATTATTAATCTTCTCAACGGCTAGTTCCTAAAAATCTACTATTTGATTAGTTGGGAGTTATACTTAAACGATGGGAATAAGAAACAAGAAGCAAATGGAATGCAAAAGAGGATAAAGATGTTCTACACCTCTATCCGGTATAAGAAATGACAAGATCAACAGTGAACAACACTATTGTAGATGCAAAATCCTCTATTACTGTTGTTAATTGTAATAAGGCTTAAGGTTTCCTAAATAATGAATATCTTGGAAATCTTCAAGTGCTTAAGATCTTTGTTAGGGTCATTATTCTATGTCTCTAATTCAGAATATGATACACATTGTTCTCCTTTCTTTTGAATATGTTGCTCATAAGTAAAGGTAAAGTCTTAGACAGGAGGTCTGAGCAAAGAAGTCTTAGACATGTGCTCTAAGCAAAGGCAAATTCTTAGACAGGAGGCCTTAACAAAGAAGTCTTAGACACATGCTATAAGAAAAGGCAAAGTCTTAAATAGGAGGTCTAAGCAAAGAAGTATTAGACATATGTTCTAAGCAAAGTCAAGTCTAAGACAAGAGGTTTGAGCAAGGAAGTCTTAGACACGTGCTCTAAGAAAAAGGCAAAGTCTTAGACAAGAGATCTGAGTAAAGAAGTCTTAAACATGTGCTCTAAGCAAATTCAAAGTCTTAGACAAGAGGTATGAGCAAATAAGTCTTAGACATGTGCTCTAAGAAATGGAAGAAGTCTTAAACATGTGCTCTAAGAAATGGCAGAAGTCTTAGACACAAGTTCTAAGCAAAGAAAAGTCTTAATCAAAAGGTTTTAAGCAAGGGAAAGTCTTAGACACGAGCTCTAAGCAAGGTAAAGTCTTAGGCAAGTGGTCTAAGCAAGATAAGTCTCGATTAGGATCTGATTGAGCAGGTGAAGTCTTAGACACGAGCTCTAAGCAAGAGAAAGTATTGATTAGGAAATTATTAAGCAAGTTAAAGTCTTAGACATGTGGTCTAAGCAAGGTTGTCTTGATCAGGATCTGATTATACAGAAGAGTTTCATACTGTGAGTCTGTGTTATGAAAGTCTTATGTTTAAATATATAAGCAAGTGTATTCAAACATTTATAATAGTAAAAATATCTTGTGAAGCAAGGGGACTGGAGTACTCTCAGTTGAGAGAGGAACTAATATAAATCTGGTGTGTTTTATATGCTGTTTACTTTGCATATGGCTTTAGTTCCACTGTGTTTATGATCTGGTTCTGAATAACTATTTAAAATCTTATGTATATTCTAAAAGCAAGAAAATAAAGGATTTGCATTCTTGTCTCACACAATTCAACCCCTCTTCTTGTGTGTTTTCCCACCTTCAACATCAAGCCAGACCCAATTTGTAAGTCGACAGATTCATGCATCGCCATCAACCTTTCCCATTTCCATCATAAACCGTTTTTCATCCCGTGATAAAATCCTTGATCCAACGTCAAGTGGCATTTTCTCTAATAAATTAAAAAACACAATAAAAGGCGATTAGTATTGCGTGTCACGAGCCTTAAATGGTGGAGAAAGAGTAAGAATGGAGCTTTCCTACACTCACTCTGAGTATTTTGGACACAAGATGTGAGGGAAAACTGTCACACAACATATGTTCTCAAGTTTCGATGATGACAAAGTACAACCTTGGACCAATCAGAGCTGTCAGTTCTACCCAGAAGACGAATGCAATACTTAACATATCATATCCTTTCTATATCTCTTTAACTCGTCATATTATCATTGGCGATACATGTGATTGATGTTTAGTCGTGATAAAGTGCACGAAACAACAAATATATCATTTTTGCAGATTTTGGAGCTATGAGTCGACCACCAGTCAGCGCATAAAATAGTTCACTTTTCCTCGGATCAACGCATGGCAACCTTGAGTCGACCATCAGTCGACACATGAAGTCTTTGCATTTCCCTCGGATCAGCGCATGGCAACCTTGAGTCGACCATCAGTCGGCGCATGAAGTCTTTGCATTTCCCACGGGTCAGCGCACAGCCGACCTATGGTCGACGCATACTGTTGGGTTTTTCATATTGCCAAAAACTACAGGCTATGCGTCGACGCATAGACCTGCTATGGTCGACCGTTCGCGCGTTGGTACGGTTAATGAAGTATTTCCACTGTGTTTGAAATTCTGTTGTGTTGGTTGAGTGGCTTATTACTATAAATAGAAGGTTGTTCATTTTAACACACTAACAATTGAATCTTGAGTAAATTGTGAAAACAAGAAAAGTGAAATAGGTGCCTACATTTCTCTTCATCTTCATCCTCAAATAACACACAACACTACAATTACACACAACCATTCTTGGAGTGCTTTGTGTCTTGTTCAAGGTGATAAGGTTCGAATCCGTTGATTGGAGATCCGGTTCGGGTGGAGAATTGTGGCAGGTTTTTCTTGAATAAAACCTTGAAGGTTTTGCCCTCCAAGATTCTGAGAATTTGGGGGTTTTTTGGTACGGATCGTCTCTACCAACATTCAGCGGTGCGAATGTGATTGAGAAACGGAAGATTTCATCAATCTAGTAGCTAGGGCTGTGAAGTGTTGAAGGAGTTCCGGGTTCAATTCGTTGGTGTCTAAGATCAGTCGTGCCGAGGGTTTGAAGAACGGAAAGTTATTCAACAAAGGGGCTAGAATCGGAGGTCAATTCACAACAATCGAAGGTCTTGATTCAACTCGAATCAAGGAGTAAGAAGTGATAACATTATTAACATCGATATGGAGTGTTTGTATGATTGCTTATCATCTCTTGTATAAACTACTACAACTCTACAGGTGATATCTATTATAATTCATCTCAATTCTATTTTCAGAATTGAGGGCAGACGTACCGCGAAGCGAGGACGGCGGGGGAACTGCCTCAAGAAATCTTTGTCTCCTTTATTTTTCAGCATTTTCATTTTCAGCTTAAAAATTAAGTAATTTTAGTATAAGCAATTATATCAAATTTGAACATTGAATTGCGTAAGTAACTGGCACTGTTTACACTTTAGTACAATAAACATTGTACAAGGATTTTTGAATTACTTACTTAAGTCAAAGTTCACTTGGTGTCTTTCGCACACCAAGTGTTCGATAAATTGCCTAAACCAAAGCTTACTTAGTTTACTTGCTGTGTTTTGTGGGATGTGTTAAGCATTGGAACTAGCACTACTAATTAGTGGTGGAATCAATTGATTAGTGTGACTAGTGTGTTGAATCTAATAGTTCATTATCTTAATCCATAGGCTAGACGCATATCCGGTCTTCTAATAACGGTTCGTTATAGACGTGATTTTTCCTCGGCCGCTTCTGCAGTTTTTTTTAAACCAATTTTTTAAACCAATTTTAATTGGTAAACACCAACTCAATTTTTAAATAGGGATCTATTCAACCCCCCTTCTAGATCCGCGGCATCGTCTAACAAGTGGTATCAGGAGCACCGGTTCACTCCGTGCTTCAAGTATAACTTTGATAGAAAATGGCTAACGAACCTAAAGGGGCCTATAATAGAGCTCCCGTTTTTAATGGGGAAAATTACAGTTATTGGATGGACTGTATGCGGGTGCACATAAATTCCATAGATAGAAAAGTATGGAATGTTATTATCAATGGTCCAATAGAAATCACTATGACCAATGCGAATAATGAAACTGTGCCTAAGCCCGAAGCACAATGGACCGAGGATGATGAAAAGAAATACAACTATGATTGGAAAGACAAGAATATTCTAATATCTTCATTAGGTGTTGATGAATATTATCGGGTTTCCCATTGCTTAACGGCGAAAGCCATGTCGGACTCTTTACAAATCGCCCATGAGGGGACTAACGACGTTAAGCTTGCTATAATCAACACACTAACACAAGAGTTTGACCTTTTCTACATGGAGCAAGGGGAAACCATTGCGGACGTGCAGAAAAGGTTTACTCATCTTATCAATAGGTTACATTCACTTGGTAGGCCGGTGGCCAATGACGTTGCTACTAATAAAATTTTAAGATGTCTTAACAGGGAATGGCAACCCAAGGTGACCGCCATCAAAGAAGCAAATGATCTTACTATTTTGAACCTAACAACGTTATTCGGAAAGCTACAAGAGCACGAACAAGTGCTCCTAAGCCTCGACCAACATGAAAAGAAAGAAAAGAAGGACAAAGCAAAGACTGTTGAGAAGAAATCCATTGCTCTCAAGACTTCCTCCTCGAAGTCTCAATCTAAGGAGCACAGTGATTATTCATCAAGTGACAGTGAAGAAGATGACAAGAGTGAGGATATGGGGCTGTTCGTAAAACGCTACAATCGGTATGTGAGAAAGAACGACATTCAACACTCAGAAAAGAACCTTGTCAACTTCAGAAAGCAATCAAGGAACTCTCGAAATAATGACACCAAAGGAAGTAAAACCAGAGGATCGTGCTACAAATGCGGAAAGCCTGGTCACTACAATCCAGATTGTCCTTTTAACAAAAAGGGAAAAGAAAAGGAATCTACTAAATCACATAAGAAGTCATCAAAGCCGAGAAGAGCGATAGGGACTCCTCCTCTGATGATGAAAGCTCAAGTGATGAAGAAGAATCCGTGAACCTATGACTTTCTGCACATCAAAAGAATAAGAAAAAGCAGGTACGTCACTCTAAATATGAAAACTCCTCAAAAATGTCACATTTCGAATTACAAGCTGCATTTAATACTTTACACAATGAAGCAAAAGAAGCCTTTAAGAGACTTGCCTCTAATAAAAGAATTTTTACTTACCTAGAGCACAAAATTAAAGAGTCCGAAAGGAAACTTGAGGAACTTAAGGCTTCCATAGTGGAAAGTAATAAATCGGATTGTGAGGACCATAGCAAATTCCTCGACTTTGGATGCGATACTTGTTATATTTGGCAAGGTGAATTTAGAAACCTAAAGGCCAAACATAACAAGGCTTTTGAGTCCAAAATTACATTTGCTATTGATAAAGCTGATTTTAGAAAAAGTATGGTGAATCCATATAAAAAATATACATATGTAATTAGGGATCAAGAGAGCAAAGGCAATTCTAAAGTTGACTTTTCATGCTTATATTGTTGCAAGAAAGGCCATTCCATTGCTAAATGCCGATTTAGGAGATTTTTGGTTTCCAAAGGCATCTATCAATGGTTGCCCAAATGCAACCACTCTGTCACTAACAAATTAGGACCCAATATGCCAATGGGTACCTCCTCTTGTTGATTATTCTTTCATAGGTATAATGTGTCGAGACCATCGAGAGAAGATGAGTTCTCGACAATGGATGTTCAAGACACGTGTCCAAAGACATATCCTTATTCATAGACTTCGTGGCAAAGAAGAAAGGGTATGTAACATATGGTGATAACAATCGTGGAGCAATACTTGGTAAAGATAGTGTAGGTAACCCTTCTTCCACTACAATTTCCGATGTGTTGCTTGTCGAGGGTCTTAAACATAATCTGCTTAGCATTAGCCAATTATGCGACAAAGGATACAATGTATCATTTTCAAAAGAGTGTTGCAAAATTATGCATAATAATGACAAGAAGAATATGTTTAATGGCCTAAGAGTGAACAACGTCTATATGCTAGACTTGAATGAGGTATCGTTAACAAGTGACAAATGTCTCATGACAATGAGTGAAGACTCATGGTTATGGCATAGGTGTTTAGCACATGTTAACTTTGACTTGCTAAATAAAGTAGTTTCAAAAGATCTAGTCTTAGGTCTCCCCAAAATAAAATTTACCAAGGATCACCTTTGTGATGCTTGCCAAATGGGAAAGCAAACAAGGATCTCTTTTAAATCCAAAAATATTGTCTCAACTATGAGACCTCTCGAGCTTCTCCATATGGATTTATTTGGGCCATCTAGAATTAAAAGCCTAGGTGGAAACTATTATGGGTTTGTAATAGTGGACGACTTCTCTAGATTTTGTTGGACTATCTTTTTGGCTAGCAAGAGCGATACATTCGCCGCCTTTGAAAAATTTGCCAAACTTTCCCAAAATAAATTAAGCACAAATATTGTGTCAATTAGAAGCGACCATGGAGGTGAATTTGAAAACCATTTATTTGAAGAATATTGCGGTAACTACGGTATTGATCATAACTTCTCCGCTCCACAGACTCTTCAACAAAATGGGGTGGTGCAGCGCAAAAATCGCATTTTAGAAGAGTTGGGAAGGACAATGATCAATGAAAGTGGACTACCGAAATATTTTTGGGCCGACGCCATAAGTACGGCTTGTTATGTTTTGAATAGGGTGCTCATCCGCCCCATTCTAAACAAAACACCTTACGAGCTTTTAAAAGGGCGCAAGCCAAACGTGTCTCACCTACATGTTTTCGGTTGCAAATGTTTTGTCTTAAATAATGGAAAGGAAAATTTGGGTAAATTTGACTCTAAGGATGACGAAGGTATTTTCCTTGGATACTCTCAGTCGAGTAAAGCCTATAGGATCTACAATAAAATATTACTTATTGTCGAAGAATCAGTACATGTAACATTTGATAAATCTTATCCGAGAAATGTCGGAATAGGTAATGTGTTTCATGGTGCAGGTACATCTACAGAAGACATACTCAAAGATGCCGAGCCAGGAATTGATCAGCCTGACCAAGCTAAAATTGAGAAGGAAAAAGATGTCCACCATGAAGAAATCGAGGAAGCTCATCCGCCTCCAAAAGATGATCTCCCTCAAGTTTGGAAGTCTTCAAAAGACCATCCAATTGACAACATTCTCGGAGACATATCTAAGGGTGTTACAACCCGATCTAAGATAAGTAATTTTTGTTATCAATTCACTTTCGTTTCACAAATGGAACCTAAAAACCCTAAAGAAGCCCTACTCAATGAAAACTGGTTTTTGTCAATGCAAGATGAACTTAATCAGTTCACGAGAAATGAGGTATGAGACCTTGTCCCTCCTCCGGGAGGACATCGAGTAATCGGCACCCGATGGGTGTTTAGGAACAAGTTGGACGAAAACGGGGTAATAACCCGTAACAAGGCGCGTTTGGTCGCGCAAGGGTATAACCAAGAGGAAGGCATCGACTATGAAGAAACTTATGCGTCGGTTGCCCGACTCGAGGGTATACACCTTTTGCTTGCCTTCGCTTGTGCGAAGAATTTTAAGTTATTTCAAATTGACGTTAAAAGTGTGTTCCTTAACGGATACATAAATTAAGAAGTCTATGTTGGACAACCTCCGGGTTTTGAGTCTCATAAGTATCCTGATCATGTCTACAAACTAAAAAGGGCTTTATATGGACTCAAACAAGTTCCTAGAGCTTGGTATGAACGACTAAGTAAATTTTTACTTGATCAAGGTTACTCAAGAGGAAATGTTGACACTAATCTCCATTAAACGTCAAGGAAAGCACTTGATATTAGTACAAATTTACGTTGACGATATTATATTGGGATCTACTAACATGAATCTCGTGAGAGAGTTTTCTGACCTTATGCAGAGTGAATTTGAGATGAGTATGATGGGTGAACTCACATACTTTCTCAGATTGCAAATTAAACAACTTGAAGAAGGAACATTCGTGAGTCAAAAAAAATACTGTTTGGAACTTCTCAAGAGATTTGGCATGGCAAACTCCAAGGCCATTGACACTCCTATGCCAACATGTGCAAACCTGAATAAAGATGAAAGCGGTAAGGACGTAGAGGTAAAAAGGTATAGAGTTTTGTTGCAAGCACAAGTGTATTGTTATCAAGCCTTTCCGGTATAGAGGTGATGTTGTTCCATTTTTTTTTCTCTCTCTCAAAATACTCATGATTCAATAATTGTATCGTTTGACCAATATTGTATATATATGACATTTGCTACATGTGTTATTTGTTTGGATGCAAATTGTCTTGTGGCATTGTAGGTAGGCATCAAATGTGGCATTGTATGTGACATTAATTGAAAATCTGCATTTTTGCTTACTTTGAGTCGACCAAAACAGGGCAGAGGTCGACGCAACGCTGTATACTTTTGTATTTGTCAAAAATCAAATAGTATGCGTCGACGCATGCAAGGGTATGGTCGACGCTTCGCACAAAAATACAGTTTTTCCTTTAAAAATTGTTCCATCTTCCTGCATTATACATTCTTTCTCTCATTAATTGTGCATTTACTCACATTTCTAGTAAGTTGCATCTACTCATTCCTAATTTCCCTTGTCTCTTCCACTTCTCCAAAACCCTAATCTCCATCTATAAAAGGGTAATCATCATCTCTTCCAAATTACTTCAACAATCTTCTCCAAATCCTTGCTTCCTACCTCTACCAAATCTCCAAATAATCATCCATGGCTTCATTAATTTGCAGAAATACCGGCAAAAGATCAAGGGCTTCATCATCTGCTTCCCTACCCATTACTGTTGTGTCTTTGCTTCCACCATCTTTTGTTGACAACTTCAACAAAGATATTGGCAAGAGATCCGTTGTTAAGCAACGTGCATTCTACAAAGCAATGGCGGAACACATGCATCTCATTCAAGTCATGGCTCTGCTGGAGTTTCAAGGCTTCATAAACTTTCTTGAATGCAACACCAAATACAATGAAGACTCGGTGCGTGTGTTCTAACACTTTCCTGCATGACAAGTTTCAAGGTCAGGATTTTCACACCACGATCGGCACCACACAGGTAAATTTAAATTCTGATGTGTGGAGTAAATATTTTGATTTAATAGTGGCTGCTGATGAAAATCCTCCTCATGAGGTAACTGATTCTCGCACCGTATCTGGATATGAATTTAAGAGTGCCTTAAATGATATGTTGAAACGGCCTTATCCGGAGCATATTGTAAACAGTGATGCTTTTCCCAGAACTGTTACGGCTGGTAAACTACAAACAGGGGAACGCATTCTTCAATGGATTGTGGCTCGCATCCTGCGGCTAAAGAAAGGAGGTCTATCTCGAGTTGAACAGGTTGAGGTGCATCTTATATACATTCTGAAAAATAGGATTAAAATCAACTGGCCCTATTACATCGCCAGTCGAATATTTGCTTTGAGAGATTTAAGTAGAGGAACTGCTCTTGCTTATGGGTCTTTTATTTCAGAGATTCTCACCGCGGATAACATCGTGTATCCATCATTTCCATGTGTCTCCATTTCTTCCGACAAAGAATTCAGCACAAAAACTTTTGCCATGATGGGCTACTTTTGGTGTGATGAGCGACGAACCTACAAGTTTGTTCCCAGGGCAAATATTCCCAGGGTTGTTGAAGAACCTGATGAAAGTTCTGAAAGGGAGGACGAAGAACAAGAGGAACAGGTAGAAGAAGACGAAAACGAAGCGGGACAGGGAGAAGAACCAGCATATGAGGCATATGACAATTATCACCAACCAGACCAACATGAGTTCACAAATACTGATTGGTATCCTCACACAGCTCAACCGGAAGAAGAAGAAGAACAAGAAGGATACAACAATCAAGGATGGGGTGAGTGGCAGTACACAGGCTGGACCACTCTGGGAAAATATTATAACCCATATCATGGATATCCTCAAGCACATCAATCTCCTCAATCTTCACCATCTCCTCCGCAGTCAGATAACTCTGACCTTCTCAACATGCTGCAGTCCATGTAGCTGGAACAACAAAACTTTATGAGAAATCAAGATGAGCGGATGGAACAACTCCGAACTGAGCTACAAACACAAAATGAATGGTTCAATTCCTTTTCCACAATGGATGCCCGTTTTGAGGCTCTCGCTGCATCAAACGAAAGCCAGGAAACGACCATATCTAATAGCCTCAGTCGTCTAAATTTGTCTGTGGATGCGTTTGTCGACTACTCTGATCCTTACCGAAATCCGGATGTTTGGTTCAGGGGGAGGGGCCGAGGATATTAGATGCATGCTTGCTTATTCTCCTTGTCCATGATGTGTTACTTTTATGTTGTTATGGTTTTTGGAATGTTATGCCCATTTGAGTTTTTCAATATACTTTCTCTATAAATTGCTTTACTCTTTCATTATCAATATTATGTGTGAATATTGGTAAATGATTACTTATTACCTGCTGAGTGTTTTGTTATTTGTTATTTTGTCAACCTTTACCTTCTCCATCTCTTTTTGATGTTGTCAAAGGGGGAGAAAAGCCAAGTAGATCACAACAACTCTTCCACATTATTCTTCCATGAAAGTACAAAATTGCAAAAGAAAGGGGGAGTTTATGCTACTATGTTAATAATATTGCAATGTTGTTCTCACTAGCTTCGCGCAGGTTGTCATCATCAAAAAGGGGGAGTATGTGAGGGCAAACTGTCACATAACATATGTTCTCAAGTTTCGATGATGACAAAGTACAACCTCAGACCAATCAGAGTTGTCAGTTCTACCCAGAAGACAAATTGAATAATTAACATATCATATCCTTCCAATATCTCTTTAACTCATGATATTATCATTGGTAATACATGTGATTGATGTTTAGTCGTGACAAAATGCACGAAACAACAAATATATCATTTTTGCAGATTTTGGAGCTATGAGTCGACCACCAGTCAGCGCATAAAATAGTTCACTTTTCCTCAGATCAGCGCATGGCAGCCTTGAGTCGACCATCAGTCGGCGCATGAAGTCTTTGCATTTCCCTCGGATTAGCGCATGGCAACCTTGAGTCGACCATCAATCGGCGCATGAAGTCTTTGCATTTCCCACGGGTCAGCGCACGCCGACCTATGGTCGACGCATACTGTTGGGTTTTTCATATTGCCAAAAACTGCAGGCTATGCGTCGACGCATAGACCTGCTATGGTCGACTGTTCGCAGCGTTGGTACAGTTAATGAAGTATTTCCACTGTGTTTGAAATTCTGTTGTGTTGGTTGATTGGCTTATTACTATAAATAGAAGGTTGTTCATTTTAACACACTAACAATTGAATCTTGAGTAAATTGTGAAAACAAGAAAAGTGAAATAAATGCCTACATTTCTCTTCATCTTCATCCTCAAACAACACACAACACTACAATTACACACAACCATTCTTGGAGTGCTTTGTGTCTCGTTCAAGGTGATAAGGTTCGAATCCGTTGATTGGAGATCCGGTTCGGGTGGAGAATTATGGCGGGTTTTTCTTGAATAAAACCTTGAAGGTTTTGCCCTTCAAGATTCTACGAATTTGGGGGTTTTTTGGTACGAATCGTCTCTACCAACATTCAGCGGTGCGAAGGTGATTGAGAAACGGAAGATTTCATCAATCTAGTAGCTGGGGAGTGAAGTGTTGAAGGGAGTTCCGTGTTCGATTCTTTGGTGTCTAAGATCAGCTGGGCCGAGGGTTTGAAGAACTGAAAGTTATTCAACAAAGGGGCTGGAATCGGAGGTCAATTCACAACAATCGAAGGTCTTGATTCAACTCAAATCAAGGAGCAAGAAATTATAGCATTATCAACATAGATAGGGAGTGTTTGTATTATTTCTTATCATCTCTTGTATAAACTACTACAACTCTACAGGTGATATGTAACACCCTTCTAACCCCACATAAAAATACATAATTAATCAGAGTAAATTAACATGTTATCACAAAAGGGCGTCACACAATTTACAAATATCAACATTCACCTGTCATATAGGACATCATTCCAGCAGAAGGGTGAGAAATATTACCATAATAATCCAAGCACATAATCATATATAAATGCACAAGTACAGAATACATATATTCCACATTTTCTTACCACAATGCATATTAACACAATAACAATGCATATAATAGATTTCCATAGCATCAAATACACATATTACACTTCTCACCACAATACTTCACAATCCACTAACATACATCGCAATGTATATAAGTATAAAACCAAGCATTTTATCATGCATACATTCATGATTCCTCAATCAATTCACATAAGCATACACTTATGTTTAATTTTCTACAATTTGTATAAACTTATCCAATTATGTTTTCTCATCAATTCATTAGTCAATATCTTTCACAATTACTCATTCGCAACCCACAATTCAACAATTCATACACACATGCATATTTCATATAACACTCGTAACCATGCCATGTGACTCATATAAAACTCATTCAATGTCACCAATCCCCTTTCAGGATTATGGGTACGTCACTTATACCCTACCAGGAACAACATCTTAGTTATTCTACCCCAGTAATTATCCCACTAGGAACGACATCTTAGTCATTCTACCCCAGTGTATACGACCACGACACTATACCTCACTGGGAATAACATCTTGTTATTCTACCCCAACGATTACTCCACTAGGAACGACACATATCCATTCTACCCCAGTGAGTACGAATCATTCACACATACATAATTTCAACATCATTATCACATTTATCAAGCAATGCATATATATATATATATATATATATATATATATATATATATATATATATATATATAATATATATATATATATATATATATATATATATATATATATATATATATATTATATATATATATATATATATATATATATATATATATATATATATATATATATATATATATATATATATATATATATATATATATATATATATATATATATATATATATATATATATATACTATTATATTCTTAGGCATTATTCACAAATCATCATATACATCACAATGCATATCTATGCACACAACTAAGCATATTCATCAATCATGCTTCTACAATTCACATCATTTTCACATAAACATTTACAATTCATGTTTATTGATGATTTTGTGTGCCCCTGTGGTGTAACGCCCATTTTAATTATTTTTGGTTTCTGTGATTATTTTATTCGCGGGTGTATTTTGAGAATTATTTAGGAGGAATCAAGAGATCATGATATTAATATATGGTGAAAATGGTGTGATAATTAATATTGATAGTAATATTATTATTATTATTATTATTATTATTGCCCATATTAATATTATGAGAGAAATAATATTAATTGGAATTTTTGGAATGAAAGAATTATGAGAAAAATTATTATTTGGATTAAAGGGAAATTTTGGGGGTATTGAGGGCAAGTTTGGCATTTTGGAAAAGTGGAAGGAAAGGAGAGAAAGGGAAACACGCACGGTTGAAGGAAGCAAGGAGCACGATCAAGAAAGGGGAGACTAGAGCAAGAGGAATTTCATCAAAGTTGTGGATTTCTCAAGCTTCATCAACATCAGAACTTCATTTTAAGGTAGGGGGGAGAATTTAACGGTTAAATGGTTTTGCATGAAAATTGGTAGAAAGGGGAAATCTCTAATCCCCATAGGATATGATAATCTGATGTTGAATGCATGATATTGATGCTGTTATTATGGTGTTAAATCGTATTGAAATCATTACATGTGGCTGTGTTCGATTGTTTGAGTGTTTTGGAGCTTCTGAGTAAATTCGAAGTAGAGCCAGAAGTTGGTTGTTAGAGCTTAGTTGATTAATTGTCGGATAGAATCGGGAATAGGCCCTGTAACTAAGTTGTAGTATGTTTTTGGTTGTGAGTTTCGATTTAATCGGGCGAATTGGTGTGGGTGATGATTCTGCTGCGCAGAATTTTTTTCTGTTTCCGCAGGTATTTGCTGGGCGAATGAGAGGCGAGTCTTCGCCAGGCTCCGCCAGGCGAACTAGCCAGCGAGTGCTGGCAGAAGCTTCTGTCTAGCTTCGCCAGAGGTTTCGCCAGGCGAATGGCAGCGAGTGTTTGCTGCGGGGCTTCGCCAGGCGAATGCGCCAGCGAGCCCGACAATAGTTTGTGGGTTGGCTGCTGTTCTGTGCTGATTTCTTTGTGGATTTGGAATCTTATGATCATGTTTTGGTGATGAGTTTGCTGAAGAGCTGAGGCGAGTGTATTTCGAAGGTTGTAGGACTATGTGGCCGGCGTTTATCGCCTTAGACATAATCAGGGGATTATGTGTTAAGTCTCGACAAGGGTGGATGTGTTTGTGAGATGTGTGCACAATGTGCTAAGTGTGTGAAATATGTGGACCAGTAGGATCGGCACGCCTTGAGTGCGTGGTGGTGATGTATTGTGATGAGTGGATCCGTAGGATCGATACATTGATTATGTGTTGCATTTATATGCTGTTGTGTGGTATATTTGGGTCAGTAGGACCGGCATGCCTTGTGTGCATTATAAGTAATATGTTGTGTGGTGAGTTGATCGGTGGGATCGATGCACTTTGTGTGATTGTGTATGTATGCATATTATGATGCGATGGACCAGTGGGGTCGTGTGCACTGTGTGTGCTGTGTGTTTATGCATAGTGTCTTGCATAGCATGTGGACGTGAGGCCTGTGTGGCTCACGTGCTGCAAATGGGGAGCGTGGACGTGAGGGCCTGTGTGGCTCACGTGCTCCAAATGGGGAGCGTGTGGACGTGAGGTTTGATGTACTCATGTGCTCTAAGTGGGGGAGCGTGTGGACGTGAGGTTTGATGTACTCACGTGCTCCAAGTGGGGAGCGTGGACGTGTCGTGTGATACACATACGTGCTCCAAGTGGGGAGCGTGGACGGGATTTGGATCGTTGCTCGGATGGAGTGTATGCGACCACCCGTGTCCCTAGTGGGGGACGTTGATGATTTAATTATATGGGCTTAGAAGGAGCGTGGTAGGGATAAATCATGCTCGGTGGAGTGTATGCGATCTATCCTGAGTTGAGTCGGTACCCCGCATAATTGTTGAGTCAAGTGCATGTGTTGCATTGTGATTTGTATGAGTTGTAAATATTGATGATGGGACAGTAGGTCCGGATATGTTGTATGTGAAATAAAGATTTAATGTATTCTGCCTTTTATTTCATGTACCTTTATACCATTATTATTTGATCGTGATTCTCACCCCTTTGCTATTGCCGTGGTCTGTGCTTCTTCAGAAATACAGACAATCCAGGTGTTTAACTAGCTTGGATTGTGGCGTCGTCGTAGGATTGCTCTGATACGTAACACCGGGGCTTTTGGGGAGTTTTATTGTTTACTGTTGATATGTGTGCTCCTGTGGCGTATCTGACTTGTGCGAGACATGTGATGATGTTTGATGATTATGTTATATATTTTTGGGTAGATAGCCGATGGTTGTATATATATGACGATGTTGATGACATGGATAATGTATATATGTTGTTTGTGTTACGACAGACTATATTTATTTTCCGCTACAACTTGATTGGAAATTAATTTGGAAAAATGTTTTGTGAATTTTTTTGAGAATTATGACATCCCGTTGTGAGGGAACTCTGATGTGTGTTTATTTATTGTGTTATTTTGTTTTGGGGAAATGGGGTGTTACATGTGGCGTATCTTGTTGTGTTGAATATGATGATGATGTTTTGTACATTTTAGGCAGATGGCCGACTTGTTGTACATATGATGATGTTGATGACGTATATATACATATTGTGTGTTTATGACAGACTTCTTTTTCCGCTACAATTTAATTGGAAAATCATTTAAGAAATGTTTGGTGAAATTTTGGTGAAAGGTGACATCCCGTTTTTGAGGGAAAAACTCTGATATGTGTTTATTTTATTTGTTTTATTTTGTTTTGGGGAACGGGGTGTTACAAGTTAGTATCAGAGCAGGTCGGTCCATCCGACTAAGTTGTCTTGTATTGTGGTCTAATCCCCTGTATGCGGCATGTGTGAGAAACATTGTCGGTACATGTTTTTGTCTAACTTTATTGGTAGAAGTGGAATGATTTGAGTGGGAAGGAGCTTGTGCTTATCCCGGGTGCTGCACGTGTGGAACTGTAGCTCGGTGTATGGTTGAACATTCCTATAGTTAGGTAAAGATGGTTCATACCCCATCATGATTTCCAGCTGTCTATTGGCAAATTGAGGAACTGATCACCCTTAATCTCTTGTTGATAGCAGTTGGATTGTGTTAGAGGGAATGGGCGTGTCTTGCAAGCTTAGGTGGCGTGAGCAGGGAATTGTCTTGAGTTAAGCTAAGTGCTTAAGGGACTATTTTGAGGAGTCGACGTAAGACGTGTTGAGGTGTTTATGTTAACGGAAATTTTGATGCTAAGGAAAGTGAGAAAATTGGGGTTTGTCAATTAATGGTGGTTGTCCGGTGATTTCCTGAGGAGGTAAGTGATTTACTACCGAAATGTGAAGTGAAGCTTGCACAATGACTTCGTTCTTGGGACTAGTCTGATATTAGTGACTCCATATTGTGTGTCTGCGTTGGGATTGGAGAAGTTGAAGATTCAACTTGAAGACCTGCTGGAATAGAGGTTCTTTTGTTTGAGTGTGTTACCGTTGGGTGCACCAATTTGTTGGTTAGAAAGACATGAGGTTTTGTGAAACTTTGGGTGAACTATGGATAAGGGATCAAGGTGACTATCAAGGGTAAATGTTCGCTTCCAAGAGTTGATAAATTGATGGACCAATTGGTTGAAGGTGTGAGTTCTGTGGTCACGTGATCTCAAGTAAATTTATTGTGGTTGATATGTCGAAGATCGAAGTTGTATCGCATTGGGAGACTTTTAAGGTCTGCTTTTGAGATTGGGAGTAATTGGGTTTCAAAATATTTAAAGATTGAAAGTGTGTTGGGTGGCCTCTTAGGTATAAAATTGTTGTTGTACATTGAATTGCAAGATCACAGCTTTTTACGGAATCGAAATCGGACACTCGGAAGTCAGGTAACGGTCGAAAATAGGATTTCGGACTGTCATGTTCACCAGGTCCTTCGCCTAGCGAGCATGCTAGCGAACGGCTCCACGCTCGCTACGGTGTTCGCCTAGCAAAGGGGGCCTGGGCAGAAAATGTTGTTATGGTATTTTTGTCGTAACGGGAGAACCGTAACTCGGAATGACGCACAGTTCGAAGCGTAGGGAAGCTATTAAAATGCCCTATGTGATGGTGAAGTAATGACATGGAGTTGAGTTTTATTGATGAAACATGGTTGGATGTTGTAGTGGGTGCAGAAGGCACGATTCGTGTTTCCCGCCATAACTCACAACTTGTTTGTTCGTTTGGCATGGGATTTTCCTTACTTAATTGAGTGAGGCAATGATTGTGTTGATCAGTGATATTTTAATACATTCGAAGAGTATAGAGGATCATGTTGAAGATCGAGAACTTGAGTTATCATTGTTGGAGAATAAGCAGCTATATACAACTTGAGAAGAGTTTAAAGGGTTTTGGGAGAGTTGTCCGCAGCTCGTGTGTTGATTTTTGCCGAGCCCGAAGGGACTATTTGTTGTGTTTTGTGACGCTTCGTTGATATGATTGGGAAATATGTTAAAGGTACCCTGAAGTACATGAGAGGAATCATCCGACCGGTGATTTAGAGTTGGTTGCGGTTGTGGTTGTGCCGGAGTTGGAGGCTTCAATCGTTTTGGCTGAGATTTGAAATATTTGGTGATCCTAAGAGCTTATAGTGTTTGTTTGAGTTTGAAGGGTTGAATATGAGGGAGAGGAAATAATTAGGACTTCTGAAGAGTTACAGCTTTGAGTTGAATTACCGTTCGGGTAAAGTGAACGTGGTAGCTAATGCGGTAAGTTGGAAATATTTGCATAATACCCATATTGATGGTGAAAAGAGATAGAACTGATTGAGCAATTTGGTAATATGAGTTTAGTAAGTGAACAAACTTCATATGGAGTTAAGCTTGTATTATTAGAACTGACTAGTTGTATTCTTGAGGAGAATTGAGAAAGTCAGAAATCTGGGTTGAGTAGGTGGATTAGTTGAATTTGATGAACCAGAACCAAAGAGTTGATTGTCGGATTTGTGGGAATAGTACCATGATGTATTGGGGTAGAGTGTGTGTTCCAGATGTCGCTAAGTGGAGTAGGGGTACTCTCGAAGAAATACATTGAGGTAGATGGAGTATCCATCTCGATGCTATGAAGAAGTAACCGAATTTGAGTAAATTGTTTTGGTAACCATAGATGAAGAGAGGTGTGGTGGGGGTTGAATATACTGGATGGAATTGTCGAGAGTCGAAGATTGAATGTCAGAGACCGTTGAGTTTGACGCGGCCGTTGAATATTCCAGAGAGGAAAATCGGGTGGTATTTTCGTGAATTTGGGTGTTGAGATTTACAAAGAATTGGAAAGATATAATTTTAATTTGAGTTATTGTGAGTGGATTGACTGTTCTATGTGAGGATTTATGTGATGCATATTGAGGAAGCGGGGAAGTTGTATGAAATACTGTCGAATATTGTGTCAGATGGAAGTTTGAGGCTTATTTTGAGTTTTTGGAGGAGCTTACGGGAAGCTCTGGGTACTAATTCGAAGTGGAGCTCAGCTTATCATCCGCAGACTGATGGTCAGTCGGAGAGGACTATCCCGTCGCTGGAGGATTTGCTGAGGGCTTGTGTGTTGGATCAAGGTGGATCGTGGGATGGTTAATTACCGCTGATTGAGTCTCCTACAGTATCAGTTACCATTCTAGTATCAGAATGGCACTGTATGGGGCCTTGTGAGATAGAAAGCGTGGGACTCTCTTGAGTTGGAATGAGTCGAGTGGGAATGTTATGCTCAGATCTGAGAATTGTGCATGAGACGGCTGAGATGATCAAGAGGATCCAAGAAAGGATGTGTTTTGGGAAATACAATGGTAACTGGCGTTGGTTGAGCTTTGAAGTCTCGGGAACACACTCGGTGTTTTGTTTATCTGTATCAGAGTGGCGCAGCGGAAGCGGGGGGAAAGTAGCATGTTAGACCACTTTGCCGCTATCGCTTATGGATGGCATGATGTGTTTCATGTGTTTTCATTGAGGGAGTATATTGAATTAGATGGATGATGTACAAGTGAGAAATAATTTGATGGTTGAGGCATTACTAGTTCGGATTGATGAACGAGAAACAACTCCGAGGGAAAGAGATACCATTGGTGGGAGTGGCTCGGGGAGGTGCTGCAAGAGACAGTGTGACCTGGGAATTGGAACGCAGGATGCGGGAAGCGTGTCCAGAGTTGTTTCCATCAGGTCATTTTCGAGGACGAAAATAATTAAAGTGGGGGAGAGTTGTAACACCCATTTTAATTATTTGAGTTTCCAGTGTTATTTCATTTTGCGGCGTGCTTTGTGTGGAAATTATGGAGGATATGAGGAACATCATATTAATATTATATAATCGATAATGATAATAATTAATAATTAATGTTAATGTTGATATTAGTATTATTATTATTATTACTATTATTATTAATATTAATATTGTGAGAATTATTAGTAATTTTGGAATAAAAGAAAAATGAGGATTTAGTATTACTATTTGGAATTTGGAATTAAGAAAATGTGGAGAATAGTATTAATTGAAATTAAGGGCTGTTTGGGAATTTAGAGAGAGAAAAGGAGAAAGAACGCGGTTGTGAAGAGAAGCACTTTTGAGTAGAAGCAAGTTGGAGCAAGCTTGAAGAGCATGATCAAGAGCAAGAGGAAGGAGCTTGGGTGAAGATTCTTGAAGCTTTTCAACAATCAGAACTACTTTGAGGTAAGGGGGGGGGGAATTGATCGGTTAAATTGGTAAATTGCATGAATGATCGGTAGAGGGGGAAATTCCCTAACCCCATTGATAATGATGTATGATGAATTGATTCTATGTTGTTGTTGTGATTCTGAATATTGCTAGCATGTTTAATTGGTTGCATGTGTTTGATTGAGTGAATTTGGGGGTTTCCGGGTAGTTCGAAGCTTTAAGCCGGAAGTTGGTTAGTCGAGCCGAGTTGAGGATTTATCGGGTAAAATGGAGGTTAGACCTTGTAGTTAGGTAGTATAATGTTGTTTTGGCATTGTGGGAACTGATTTGGGCGGAATCGATGGAGTTCGGAGAGTGTTGCCGACTCTGAGCAGTGGCTGTATTTTTCTAGAATCGCAGACATTCGCTAGCCCATCGCTAGGCGAATGCCTGGTGAGCATTCGCTACAGTTCGAGTTGCAAGCACGTAGCGAGCTTTGACAGTGGATGTTTTTCTGTACTCGCTAGCAATTTCGCTGAGTGAGGTAGTAGCGAGCACTTCCAGTAGCTCAGAAGTGTGGTTCGCGAGGAAGTTCGCTAGGCGAACGTGTAGCGAACACTCGCTAGGAGCTCGCGTAGCGAGCAGGTAGCGAGTGTAGCAGGTTTTGGTTTTTGAGAGCTGTGTGCAACTGATGACGCTGAGTGCGATCGGACCGATGTGCTGTGATGATAGCTAAGTGTAGAGAGTATGTTGAGGGGTATGAGGGCCGTGTGGCCGGCGTTTATCGCATTAGACATAATCTGTGGATTATATGATAAGTATAGATATGTATGTGTTATGTGTGGTATATGTGGGATCCGTATGATCGATACGCTTGATATGCATTGTGTTTGTATGTTGTGTGAGGGATGTGGATCAGTAGGATCGACACGCCTTGAGTGCGTTATGGTGATATGTTGTGATAAGAGGATCTGTAGGATCGATACGCCTTATATACGTCGTGTTTATGTGTTGTTGTGACGATTGGGTCAGTAGGACCGATATGCCTGATGTGCATGATGTGGGATGTGTTATGTGATATTTGTATGATACATGATGAGATGTGGTCAGGGGACCGTGTGCACCGTGTGTGCTAATGTTGTTTTGTGCATGGGGTTTGCATATGCATGTTTACGGGGTGAATCATTGCTCAGATGGAGTGGATGTGATTCACTCGCGTGCTCCAAATGAGGAGCGTGGTAGGGATAGATCATTGCTCAGAAGGAGTGGATGCGATCTATCCTGAGTGTGATTTTCCCGGTGCTCCGGAAGGGAGTGGTAGGGATAGATCGTTGCTCAGAGGGAGTGGATGCGGTCTATCCTGAATGTGAATTACCGGGGCTCCAAATGGGGAGCATGGTAGGGATAGATCGTTTCTCAGAGGGAGCGTATGCGATCTATCCTGAGGATGGTTGACGGACCAGTGATGTTGAGTCGGTACCGCATATCATTGTGTTGATTTGCATGTGTTGCATTGTTGTGTGTAGTGATTGTTGATGATGGGACAGTAGGTCCGAATGCTATGTATATGAAATGATGTTATATGTTTCTGCCTTTTATTTCATGCACATGATTACCGCTTTATATTTGATCGTGATTTCTTACCACTCTGCTGTTGTTGTTGTTGTGGTCTGTGCTTCTTCGGAAGTATAGACAATCCAGGTGTTTAGCTAGTTTGGATTATGGCGATGTAGTAGGGATTGCTCTGATACGTAACATCGGGGCTTTTGGGAGTTTTCATGTTTATTGATGATTTTGTGTGCCCCTGTGGCGTATCTTGTTGTGTTGAATATGATGATGATGTTTTGTACATTTTGGGCAGATGGCCGACTTGTTATACATATGATGATGTTGATGACGTATATATACATATTATGTGTTTATGACAGACTTCTTTTTCCGCTGCAATTTTATTGGAAAATCATTTAAGAAATGTTTGGTGAAATTTTGGTGAAAGGTGACATCCCGTTTTTGAGGAAAAAAATCTGATATGTGTTTATTTTATTTGTTTTATTTTGTTTTGGGGAACGAGGTGTTTACAGTGTCAGCTGACACGGGAGGCCGTGTTGGTCCCCTGGATACCTGATAACAAAATTGCCTACTCCAGACTTGCTGACACGGGTTGTGTCAAGTGACACGGGCACCCGTGTCAGCCCACTGTCTAAAAATCTATTTTCTTTCTCTTTGTACACTCCTGACACGGGCCGTATCAGGTGACACAGGTGGCCGTGTCAGGCCACTGTTCCCCTTCAAAAACTCTTCTGAATTCCTGCTATTTTTCCCGGTTTTTACTCTGGTTCTTCTTGATTGCTTACCTGAACCTAAAAACAATGGAAATACCAAACCAATGCATAAAATGCGATAAAAGAAAATAAAATGCAACTAAACATATAAGACAATTAACTAAAACTCATGGTAAAATAACGTATAAAAATCACTGATCACTATGCATCAAGACAAATGCTCATGAATAGGCATCAAACATGTACAATCATGCAACAACACAATGTCAAATAATGCATCCAAGATTGATCAATCAAATAATGAACATTTTCAAACATCAAGCATAATCATGCATCCAAAAGAGAAAATCAAAAGCATGTTTTCACATATAAGCAAACACACATGAATTAAAAACATAAGCAAGCATCAAGCAAGAGCAATTGATTCACATGTGTAAACAATTAAACACCAAAAAATTAAGCATGAACAAGTTTCAATGGCATCGCATACTTAAGAATTCATCAAAAGAAACACGGATAATTTGACAATTAAATCACTTGAAACGAACACGCAATCATGGAATCAGAAACAAAACATGAACGTGCATCATATTTCCAGCAATGTAAACATTAAGAACAAGAAATCACAGTGGCACAAAGGATTGTGCAACTTGATCATCACATCAAGAATGCAAAACGAACGAATCGTGAACATGCGTTGTAGAAACCAAAAGTCGCGCGTCGAAGAAACTCAAACATACTGTCATGTGAGGTGAAATAGCTCCAAAATAATCCACAAATATGCATAATATCAATCCATGAATATTAATAATGAAAAGGAACTCAAACAAGCAAGAAAAATCAGAAAATCACATTTTGTCTCAATGGTAATCGGTTACCAGTATATGGGTAACTGATTACCCATTTGGAAAGTTGAAAAATCATGTCTAAAATGAACAGGGTAATCGGTTACCCCGATAGTGGTAATTGATTGCCACTGAGACAGTGGTAGAAAATCAACTTCTAAAAAGCACTTTCAACATAAAATGACTTATTAAAACATCCAAATGATCAACCAATCAATTATGCACGAGAATTACATCATATTACAACAATCAAACACAAATTCCAGCAATAAAACCATAAGATCAAAGATCAAAGCAAACAAATGGATCAAATTGTAACACAAGCCAATGATCTACATTGCATAAGCTAAAATTAAGCTAGATCAAGTGTGGATCTGAAATTTACCAACCTACAAAGCTGAGATTTGCTTTGGTAAGTGTTGCAAACCAAAATAGACACATCTAACACAATAAATCCAAGATCCTAGCAATAAACCTCAAGATTTAAGCAATGTGATGAATTTGATTCAAAGCTCCTTCAAAAATGGCTTCCAAATTCTGAATCTAGAAACAAGCTTCAAATGCAGAATTGAATCAAGAATAGTAATTTAGTGGAGGTTTAGCTGAAGAATTCACAAATTGTAATGCACAATTTATGAATCTATGAATATGGAACTTTGGTGAAAGGTTGAAGATGAAGGTAGAGAATGAAAAAGTGAGAGAGAATTGAGAGCGAATTCTGAAATGAGGTGAAAAAAGACAGTGAATGAAATGAGGTGAAAAAAAGACAGTGAATTAGTGAAGTTTGGAGTAAATTTGGTTAAATAATCCCTAGGTTAGGAATTAAGTTTGGTTTGGAATATGGGTTAGTGTGAGGAATGGAAATTAGGAGTGGAATTAGGAATGGAATGTTTGAATATTTGGAGGGAATTGGTGAAAATGAATCAATTCTAGATCCTTCCAAGGATGCACATGTGAAATCTAGGGGTGAGAATGATCAAAATTTATGCAGTGCTGAAATTTGAAGCATTTTTGAAAATTTTTGTCTGAGGTAATCGATTACCCCCAATTGTGGTAACCGATTACCACATTCAAAATTTCAAATTTTTGGCGCCATGTGGAGGGAAACTTGGAGAATCACCCCGTTGTCTTCCTTCTGAGCCACGTTAAGCCTCTGAAAACTTGCCTTTTGATATTGCCACCTGTAAAATGCCTGAAATAACCTGCAAATTGTCCTCCTGTGCTAAAAAATAACCTGTTGGAAAATAATATCGGGTGTTTGATTGTAAAATAACAGCTGAAGCCTTTGATGCTTGTTGCTTAAAAACTTGTAATAAAAGAAAACCTCGAGCCATAGAAACACGTTGATCCTATGTCTCAAGAGCCAATGTCATGATATGCAAAAATGCTAAATGTAAAAGAACGAAATATAAGTTAGTTATGGTTGAAACGAATGGGAAAATTTTGGGGTGCTACAACTGCCCCTATTCAATTTCCTTGGTCCTGAAGGAATGACAACAACGACTTTCAGACAATCAAGTTAGAAGGGGATTGAATACCAAAAGAAACCCGAAAATTTGCATATGTGGGGAGGAGAAAATGTAATTGGAGCCCAGTCGGACATCGTCAAAGGAATTCAACAGAAAGAAAACATACCCAAAGAAAGAAAAGTGAACCCCAGAAACCACATCGTCAAAGGGATTTGACGGAAAGGACACCTAACCGGAGAACCACATCATCAAAGAGGTTTGACGGAAAGAAAACGGAGCCCAAGGAAACACATCGCCAAAGGGGTTTGGGGAAAAGAGAACTTAATCAAAGAAACACGTCGTCAAAGGGATTTGAAGGAAAGAAGATATATCTAAAGAATCACATTGTCAAAGGGGTTTGACGAAAATAAAATCGAACAAGAAACACATCGTCAAAGGGATTTGACGGAAAGAAGGACATATCCAAAGAACCACATCATCGAAGGGGTTTGACAGAAAGGAAAAACCGAACTAAAGAAATACATCATCAAAGGGATTTGACGGAAAGAAAACTTATCCAAAGAACCACATCGTCAAAGGGTTTTGACGGAAAGAAAACTGAACTAAAGAAACACATCGTCAAAGGGATTTGACGAAAAGAAAACTTATCCAAGGAACCCGGAAATTTGCAACCTATGGTGAGATACACGAGAAAGGAATGTCGGCCACAGGCAGACTCACGACCCAACAAAAGTTTACTGATCACAGGTGGATTCACAACTAAAGATAATTAAAGGAATGCCGGCCACAGGCGGACTCACGACCAAAAGGTAAACTAAAAAGAATTTCGGCCGGAGGCGGGGTCACATCTAACCAGAAAAGGAATGCCGGCCACATGCGAACTCTTAACCAGGGGAATATAGAAAGAATTCTGATCGGAGGCAGGTTCACGTCTAAACCAGAAAAGGAATGTTGGTCATAGGCGAACTCACAACCCAACAAAAGTTTACTGACCGCAGATGGATTCACAACCAAAGGTAAACAGAGGAATTCCAACCACAGGCGAACTCACAACCAAAAGGTAAGATAGAAAGAATGTCGTCCAGAGGAGGGCTCACATCTAACCAGAAAAGGAATGCCAGCCACAGGTGAACTCACAATCAAGGGAATATAGAAAGAATGCTGGCCGGAGGCGGGCTCACATTTAACCAGAAAAGGAATGTCGGCTATAAGAAGACTCACAACCCAAGGAAATATAGAAAGAATGCCGACCGGAGGCGTGCTCACATCTAACCAGAAAAGGAATGTCGACCACAGGCGAACTCACAACCCAAACAATGGTTTTACCGGTCGATGGCGAGTTCACAGCCAAAGGATAACAGATGAATGCCGACCACATGCGGACTTATATCATCGCAAGAAAAGGAATTCCAGCCACAGGTGGACTCACAAACCAAGGATAAATAAAGGAATGTCAGCCACAAGCGGACTCATGACCAAAAGGTAAAATAGAAATAATACCGACTGGTGCCGGGCTCACATCTAACTAGAAAAGGAATGCCGACCACAAGTGGACTCACAACCAAGAAAGAATATCAGCCGGAGGCGGGCTCACATCTAACCAGAAAAGGAATGTTGATGATAGGCGGACTCACAACCAAGGGAATATAGAAAGAATGCTGGCCAGAGGCGGGCTCACATCTAATCAGAAAAAGGAATGCTGGCCACAGGCGGGACTTACATCCCAACAAAAGTTTACCGACTATAGGCGAATTCACAACCAAAGGATAGCAGATGAATTGCCGACCACAGGCGGACTCATATCATCACAAGAAAAATGAATGTCGGCCACAGGCGGACTCACGACCCAAACAAAGGTTTATCGGTCGAAGGCGGGTTCACAACCAAAAGATAACAGATGAATGCTGACCATAGGAGAACTCATATCATCACAAGAAAAGGAATGTCGGCCACAGCCAGACTCCACGACCCCAAACAAAGGTTTACTGTCCGAATGCGGGTTCACAACCAAAAGATAACAGATAAATGCCAACCACAGGTGGAGTCATATCATTGCCAGAAGCCACAAGCAAACTCATAACCCAAAAAAAGGTTTACCGGCCGAAGGCGAGTTCACAACCAAAAGATAACAGATTAATGTCGACCACAGGCGGACTCATATCATCGCAAGAAAAGGAATGTCGGCCATAGGCGGACTCATAACCCAAACAAAGGTTTTACCAACCGAAGGCAGGTTCACAACTAAAAGATAATAGATGAATGCCGACCACAGGCGGTCTCATATCATCGCAAGAAAAGGAATTCTAGCCACAGGCACACTCGCAACCCAAACAAAGGTTTACCGGCCGAAGGCGGGTTCACAACCAAAAGATAAAAAATGAAATGCCGACCACAGGTGGACTCATATCATCCCAAGAAAAGGAATGCCGACCACAGGACGGACTCACATCAACATAGATCAGATGATGACTCCGCTGGGGAATAGAGAGGCCTGGACGGACAACTCTGTATGGGAGTACAAGTAAAATGAACGAATTCGACGAAGATTTTCACTGGGGATAAAATAATACAGAATCTCTTGAGTTAAACCATTTTCTACTGGGGAAACGTCTGAAAAAGATGAAATCAATCCTGGATTATGCTTTGAATGCATATGTTTGAAAATGGCGTAATGCTCTATACGAAATGGAAATGTTACATAATTTGGAGGATGCAATGCAAAAATTCCTATGCAAGAATGCAGACGTATGCTCGGGCTGCCGAGGAAAGAAGGATGTACCAAGTATGATTGGACTTTGCTGGGAAAGACAAGTGAAACCTGATAGTGATTGATTTTTCGAAGGTGAGATTTTTTTTGGGTACCAATGTGGATCGGGTTTTGGAATGAGGTGCCAATAGGGATTAGACTTTGGTTTGCAGGGGGTACCAAAAGGGATTGGGCCTTTGGTTTGAGGTGCCAATAGGGATTGGACTTCTGGTGTTTGCCAATGGGGGATTGGGATTTTGGACGAAGGTGCCAACATGGATTGGGCTTGGATTTTCTATTCGGTTTTACACAACTTCATGCTATGCTATTCTAGACGGATGATATGCGTGGAAATGATTATGCAATGATATGATGGCTCAACTAGTGACTTCGAGGTAGGTCAGGTACGACTGACGTTGGAAAGTGTCTTGTCTGGCTACCAGATTTTTGATTGAAAGGTTAAGGAATGTGTTGACTTCCTGACATTTGTCTTGAACTTGACAGTTCACAGAACCTGCTTTAGTAACTCTGAAAGTATGGAGAGGAGTTTCTTTGTCACCAGTCTTGCCCCAGTCTTCCAGATCTCTGTAAGAATCTGCCTCGAAAGGAAACCTGAGACTTCTGTACCCTGATTATTTGAGATAGACTTCCCCAATATTCTAAACCTCGGAGAATTGCTTCAGATTAATCTCCTTTTGGCCCAGATTAACTTCTTGATTTTTGGGTGGCCTGCCCCAACCTTGAAGTGATTTTGCCCTTGAATGGCTGATCTCTGAAGAAGTGCCTCTGACTAATTGACCTTCAAGATATTTTTCTAATCTCGACGTGATTCCCCCAGATTAACTGAATCTTGAATGAATTGTCCTTTTGGTGTGATCATTTGATATGAATTGCCCCTGCTCAACGGAGTCTTCAAGCGTTTTGCATCTTATCTTTATCAATCTTTCCATTGCAGAAACATATCTTAATGTCAAGTGCTTACTCGCAAGTAAAATCAATCATTTTGAAAATGATAATTTTAATGCAATGCATATGACAGTTTTGAAATGAAAGTATGTTCACTGGAATTGTGTTGTGACATATAGTGAATTTATTACTGCTTAGAATGTCACATCGATACCAACATGAATGGTAAGCAAATCACTTAGGAGTCAGCTTTGACACGATCTTACCTAAGTATGCTTTCGAAACAAACCTGCTTCAATTAGGTCTTTTGAAGGTTGTAACGTGGCTTGGTTTACAGTTTGAAAAAGAAAGGATTTAGGGCTCAAA
>OZ012737.1:595728519-595760806 GCA_963859935.3 Lathyrus sativus | reverse complement strand
TCGGGCGTTGGCATAAAAACTTGGTGGGTATGAAGGAATCACTTGATTAATCTCCTTCAACACTATCAGTCCACCTTTGATCAAATATGGCAACATCTGAATGTACAATATTGGCAACTAAGTGAAATGCCTCTTTGACTTCCTTGGTCTTTGTTGGGCGTGCTGACGCGGCTGATGGCGGTATGACCGTTGATTCTGAGGAGAATATTGTCCATGTGGAGAGAATGATATCTGATACGAAGACCCAGAAGATTGCTAACTCTAAATAGTTGATATGCCTGAATGCTGTTGATAGGGTAATGAAGATTCCCAGATGGAATTACTTTCTTCCTCCCATTCTTCTTGAGAACTGACGACTGATTCACTTTCACTAACTGGGATGTTCGATGCCACTCTCAATGTGCTCCCCAACTAATACCAAGTCAGAGAAGTTTAATACCCCATTTCCAATCATCTTATCCAGGCATGGACCTTACAAAGTACCCATGAATAGGTCAACCAATTCTCTATCCAAAAACTGGTGGTTAAACGCGAGCAGCTAACTCTCTCTATCTCTTAGCATGCCCTCTAAAGGATTCGTTGTGCTCTTGAGATAAACCTTGCAACTGCATGCGGCTGGGAGCTGTAACACCTTTCAAACCCCCACGAAAAATATATGAATAATCAGAGTAAATAATCATGCATTTAAAAAAGGGCGTAACACATAACTTTCAAACATCAAAAACCATCTGTCATGCTCATTAACACATCAATAAATAATCATGATTTTCAAAGTTTCACTCTGCATGTAGCAGCGAATTCAATTTATAACATAATTCTCTTAACAGAATATTCAGATTCATCACATACTTCAACATTACTTAGGCACCAAGGCCAACATCATAATATTCCAATGAATATAAAAACATAACATAGAATACATAATGTATCTTTAAAATATAAACCAAATGATCCCAGTGTTACATGACCAGAGCATGACTCGACCCAATATAATTAAATTACTAAACAGCTATACCAATAGCAACTTCGTAACTACAAGCAGCTCTACTCTTGATACCTGCACGATGCCAGATAGGACATCATTCCAGTAGAAGGGTGAGAAATATTATCATAATAATCAATGCATATAATTATATATATCCACAATCTTAGAATACACATAATCAACATTCTCACCACAAGTCATCCATATACGTCACAATGTATATACAATATATATGGATAATCACCAAACACATTCATCATAATTCACTCATGTACATCGCCATATACGCATATATATATAATCCAAGCATAACATCATGCACACTTCCACAATTTCAATCAATCCACATAACATACACATTATGTTTAATTCACTACAATTCATATAAACATATACAATCATGTTTATTCATCAATTCATCAGTCAATATCGTTCACAATTACACATTTTTCACCCAATTCGTCAATACAAATCACAATATATGTATAAGCAAATATGGATAATCACCAAGCACATTTATCATGCATACATCCACAATTCACATCATTCCACATAAACATTTACAATTATGTTTATTCATCCAATCACAACTCTCATTCAACAATTCATACACATGCATACTTCCATATAACAATGATATATGCCATGTGACTCAATGTAACTTAATGCCATGTGGTACCAACACTTGTTATCATTTTTCGGTTTTTACATTTAAACCGGGTCCGTTCCCTAGACCGATAACAACAAAAGCCCATTCCCTAAGCTTTCAAACCCACCCTTCTAGGTTTGGGACAAGTCACTAGTCTCCACGAAACTAGTAAGCATTGCCTCTTGACTAAATGATGCGTATGCAATCAACAATCATATGCACTTAAGACCGTTCTCGCATCTTAATCCCATGCATAGTCAAATAATTCATCACACAAGAATTATATCATGATTTCACACTCACACATCATATCAAAGTATTCATACTTTCAACATCATCACATTTATCAAGCAATGCACACATATTCACAATATGTTCTCATGCATTATTCACAATATCGTGCCGAACGGCAACGAACCTCATCATAAATCATCATGCATTTTTAATCAATTAAAACAATGCATATATTTGTCAAAAGACCACATTTATCAAACAATGCACACATATTCACAATATTTTCTCATGCATTCATCACATACAATCACATAGAAATCATTATGCATTCACATCATCAGGCCAAACGGCAAGCGAAAGCTCTAATTATTTAAGCCTCACTTACTTAAAATAATTAATCTCGATTAATCGGTAAAATCGGCTAAAAGTCAGCTAAAAATAATATTCCTTTTCACCAAGTTATAGAACATATTATTACCTTCAGTTTGATATAAAGAACGACAAAATCTGATAAACGGTGAAGAAGTTATGAATTTTCAAAATTTTGAAAAATAATATTTTTCTCACACTTACAGTGTTAACCGTTAACACACCCAGATTTAAAAAATCCTGGCGCATTAATACTCGGTTAATCGGTTAACACAAAGCATTAACCGGTTAACCACTCTAAAAACTCAATTTTTAGGCCATTTTATATACCGTTAATCGGTTAACCCAAAGTGTTTACCGGTTAACACCTGAAATATTGGAAAAACAAGGCTACGGGTTTTTGCCCAAAACCTCCAAAAACCCGACCGATTTAATTATTTTCTCCCGATTAAATACCTACTCATCATTACCAATTATATAGTAACAATTTAGGATCATAAAACGCAAATTCTACGAATTCCGATTTTCATCCAAAATCTTAACCTCCAATTGTCCAAAAATGTCAAAACTCATAAATTCAACCAAATTCAATCAACGAAATCCAATAATCATGGCTAAATATTACCGACTAAACTATGCAATTTATTCCAGATTTTAACCGTTCAAACATCGACTCTATCGATTAAATCCATTTCTGCCCTAGAATGGAAAAGATGAAAACATCCAAACAAATCCAAACACACACATACATAATCATATACATTGGTAAAATAACAACATTTCACACCCTTACCTTGATTAATCGGAAGCTAGGATTTGTTCTTGAGCTTTCCAAGCTTTTTCCCTCTTTCCCTTCTCTTTTCTCCTCTTCCTCTTTCTTTCTCTTCTCTTTCTCTTATGTTTTCTATTCTTTCCTTTTCTTTCCCTTTTCCTTATATGTCTTTCTATTTCCTTCCATCATATTTATTCTCTAAAAATATCTACCAATAATTCCAATAATTAAAATCATCCAAATAAAACAATTAATTAATATGAATAATTAATTAATTAAAAATTGGGTTATTACAACCCTCCCCCACTTTTGGAATTTTCGTCCTCGAAAATGTTACCTGATTCAAACAACTCTGGATACGACTCTCGCATCCCAATCTCCCAAATCCAACTTTTTCCCAAACTACCTCCACCAAAGGAATCTCTTTACTTCGAAATTGCTTCTCGTTCATCAACATGAACTAGCAATGCCTCAATAGTCAAATCCTCCCTCACTCGTACACTATCCATCTGAATCAATGTACCTCCTCAGCTTAGACACATGAACATATCATGCAATTCCCACAAGTGACATCGGTAAAATAGTCTAACATGCTATTTTCCCCACGCTTCCGCTGCGCCACTATGATACAGATTAACAAAACACAGTGTGCTTCCGAGACCTCAAGCTTGACCAACACCAGTTACTATCGTAACTCTCAAAACACGTCCTTTCTTGGATCCTTTTGATCTTTTCAATCGTCTCTTTTATAATCTCAGGTCCGAGCATAGCACCACCTCCTGAATCATATCAATACAAAGGAGTCCTACACCTCCTACCATACAAAGCTTCATACGATGTCATTCTGATACTAGAATGGTAGCGATTATTGTAGGTAACCTCAATCAGCGACAATTAACTACCCCCTGATCCATCTTGACCCAACACACAAGCTCTCAACAAATCCTCTAAAGACTGAATTGTTATCTCTATCCGTCCATCCGTCCAAGAATGATAGGTAGAATTCAACTTCAACATGGTACTCAAAGCGTCTACAAATTCTCCCAAAATCTCGAAGAAAACTTAAATTCCCATCTGACACAATATTCGACGACATCTCATACAACTTCATCACTTCATCGATATACATCTCAGCTAGCTTCAACAAAGAATGATTAATCTCCCTTGTTAGGAAAAGAGCCAATCTAGTCATTCTATCCAAAATCACCCAAGTAAAATCATATCCCTCAAATTCTCCGGAAAACCCATCACAAAATCCATGGGAATACTATCCGATTTCCACTCTGGAATATTCAACGGTTGCATCGGACCCAATGGTCTCTGACATTTACACTTCGACTTTCAACAAGTCTAACCAGCATATACAAACTCAACCACTTCTCTCTTCAACTATGGCCATTAAATAATTTCCTCAAATCTGATTACATCTTCATAGCATCGGGATGGATACTCCATCTACGTCAATACTCTTATTCCACTTAATAATATCTAGAACACAACTCTATCACGACATCTCATGACACCATTTCCATAAATCTGAAAGTCAGCCCTTCGACTTTAATTCATCAAATTCAATCATTCTACCAACTCAAACCAGAGTTGTGACCTTATCGAATCTCATCAAGAATACCATTAGTAAAGTCCAACATACTAAGCTTAACTCCATAAGAAGTCTCTTAACAACCAAACTTATATCACAAAATCGCTCAATCCGTTCTAACTCTTTTCACCATCATCATCAGTATATGCAAAGATTTCCAAGTCAATGCATAAGCTACCACGTTTTCTTCACCCGAATGGTAATTCAATCCAAAACCATAATTCTTCCGGAGTCCCAATTATTTTCTCTGCCTCATATTCAACTCTTCCAAATCAAACTAATACCTTAAGCTCTTGAGATTCACCAACCATTTCAAATCTCACACTAACCAATTGAAGTCTCTAACTCCGGCACAAACACAACAACAACCAACTCTAAATCACTTGTCAGATGATCCCTCTTATGTACTTTAAATTGCCTCCAAGCATAACTAAACTCGCTGATGTTGCACTTAACATATCTCTCAATCATATCAACAAAGCATCACAAAACACAACGAACAGTTCTGTCGGATTCGGCAAAAATCAACACACGAGCCGCTGACAGCTCTCCCAAAACTCTTTGAATTTTTTCACAGCGGCATATTACTGCTTCTTCTCCAACACTGATAACTCAAGTCCCTGATGTTCAACATGATCCTCTATACTCTTCGAATATATCCAACCATCATCGGTTACACAACCATTGACTCACTGAATTTGTGAGTTATGGCGGAAACACGAATCGTACTTTCCGCACTCACTACAACATCTAAACATATTCCATCAATAAATAACTTAATGCCATGTCACTACTTCACCATCACATAGAGCATTGTAATAGTGTCCAACGCTTCAAACCGTGTGTCATTCCGAGTTACGGTTCTCCTGTTAAGTCAAAAATAAGAAAATAACATTTTCACACTTAGAAGGCCATTCAACACCCCTCCAACTCTTAAAATGTTAAAAGGTCTAATTATACCAATATTGTATTCCACCTCTTACTTTAATAATCAACAGAAGTCATCATCCACCCTTATACTCGACCTCACAATCTGTTGCCGTAACATACACACCAGACACAAGTCTCAAAACTACTCAATCAATTTAATTCCTTTACCATCCAAATAGACATATAATATGGAGCTCTCAATACCGGATTATTTTTCCGTAACAAAGTCAATCACAACTCCACTTCGCCTCTTGGCTGTGTATCACCATCTTGTCAGGATAACTTCCAAACAACCACAATTAATCGGCAAACCACCAACTTCCCACTTTCATTAACTCTCAAAAATTCCCATCAAAATTAAACATCTCAACACTGTCCTGCGCCGACTCATCAAAGCAATTCTTAAGCACTGGATATAACTCCAAACAATTCACTGCTCACACCATCTAAGCTCGCAAGACACGTCTAACCCATCCAGCACAATCCCAACTACTATCAACAAGAGATTAAGGGTGATCAGTTCCTCAATTTGTTAATAGACAGTCGACAATCATAATGAGGCATAAACCATCTTTACCAAACTATAAGAGCGTTCAACCACACACTGAGCTACAATTCCACACTTGCAGCATCCTGGAGAAGCACAAGTTTCTCCCCCACTTGAATCATTCCCACTTCTGCAGACAAAGGTTAGACAACAAACACGTACCGACAGTGTTTTCACATACATGTCGCATACAAGGGAACAAATAATATTAGACAACTTAGCCGGACATACCGACCTGCTCTGATACCACTAATGTAACACCCTTCTAAACCCCACGGAAAATATATGAATAATCAGAGTAAATAATCATGCATTTACAAAAGGGAATCACACATAACTTTCAAACATCAAAAACCACCTATCATGCTCATTAACACTTCAATAAATAATCATGCTTTTCAAAGTTTCATTCTGCATGTAGCAGCGGATTTAATTTATAACATAATTCTCTTAACAGAATATTCAGATTCATCACATACTTCAACATTACTTAGGCACCAAGGCCAACATCATAATATTCCAATGAATATAAAAACATAACATAAAATACATAATGTATCTTTAAAATATAAACCAAACGATCCCAGTGTTACATGACCAGAGCATGACTCGACCCAATATAATTAAATTACTAAACAGCTATACCAATAGCGACTTCGCAACTACAAGCAGCTCTACTCTTGATACCTGCACGATGCCATATAGGACATCATTCCAGCAGAAGGGTGAGAAATATTATCATAATAATCAATGCATATAATTATATATATCCACAATCTTAGAATACACATAATCAACATTCTCACCATAAGTCATACATATACGTCACAATGTATATACAATATATATGGATAATCACCAAACACATTCATCATAATTCACTCATGTACATTGCCATATACGCATATATATATATATATATATATATATATATATATATATATATATATATATATATATATATATATATATATATATATATATATATATATATATATATATATATATATATATATATATATATATATATATATATATATATATATATATCCAAGCATAACATCATGCACAATTTCAATCAATCCACATAACATACACATTATGTTTAATTCACTACAATTCATATAAACATATACAATCATGTTTATTCATCAATTCATCAGTCAATATCGTTCACAATTACACATTTTTCACCCAATTCGTCAATACAAATCACAATATATGTATAAGCAAATATGGATAATCACCAAGCACATTTATCATGCATACATCCACAATTCACATCATTCCACATAAACATTTACAATTATGTTTATTCATCCAATCACAACTCTCATTCAACAATTCATACACATGCATACTTCCATATAACAATGATATATGCCATGTGACTCAATGTAACTCAATGCCATGTGGTACCAACACTTGTTATCATTTTTCGGTTTTTACATTTAAACCGGGTCTGTTCCCTAGACCGATAACAACAAAAGCCCATTCCCTAAGCTTTCAAACCCACCCTTCTAGGTTTGGGACAAGTCACTAGTCTCCACGAAACTAGCAAGCATTGCCTCTTGACTAAATGATGCGTATGCAATCAACAATCATATGCACTTAAGACCGTTCTCGCATCTTAATCCCATGCATAGTCAAATAATTCATCACACAAGAATTATATCATGATTGCACACTCACACATCATATCAAAGTATTCATACTTTCAACTTCGTCATATTTATCAAGAAATGCACACATATTCACAATATGTTCTCATGCATTATTCACAATATTGCATACAATCAATATGCATTCACAATTCAATACCACCACCACATTTTTCAAGCAATGCACACATATTCACAATATGTTCTCATGTATTATTCATAATATCATGCCGAACGGCAACGAACCTCATCATAAATCATCATGCAATTTTAATCAATTTAAACAATGCATATATTTGTCAAAAGACCACATTTATCAAGAAATGCACACATATTCACAATATTTTCTCATGCATTCATCACACACAATCGCATAGAAATCATTATGCATTCAGATCATCAGGCCAAACGGCAACCGAATGCTCTAATTATTTAAGCCTCACTTACTTAAAATAATTAATCTCGATTAATCGGTAAAATCGGATAAAAATAATATTCCTTTTCACCAAGTTATAGAACATATTATTAGCTTCAGTTTGATATAAAGAACGAAAAAATCTGATAAACGGTGAAGAAGTTATGAATTTTCAAAGTTTTAAAAAATAATATTTTTCTCACACTTACAGTGTTAACTGGTTAATACTTTCTGTTAACCGGTTAACACACCCAAATTTTAAAAAATCCTGGCGCATTAACACTCGGTTAATCGGTTAACACAAAGCATTAACCGGTTAACCACTCCAAAAACTCAGTTTTTAGACCATTTTATATACCGTTAATCGGTTAACCCAAAGTGTTAGCCGGTTAACACCTGAAATATTGGAAAAACAAGGCTACGGGTTTTTACCCAAAACCTCCAAAAGCTCGACCAATTTAATTATTTTTTCCCGATTAAATACCTACTCATCATTACCAATCATATAGTAACAATATAGGATCATAAAACGCAAATTCTACGACTTCCGATTTTCATCCAAAATCTTAACCTCTAATTGTCCAAAAATGTCAAAACTCATAAATTCAACCAAATTCAATCAAACAAAATCCAATAATCATGTCTAAACATTACCCGACTAAACTACACAATTTATTCTAGATTTTAACCATTCAAACATCGACTTTATCGATTAAATCCATTTCTGCCCTAGAATGGAAAAAGATGAAAACATCCAAACAAATCCAAACACACACATACATAATCATATACATTGGTAAGATAACAACATTTCACACCCTTACCTTGATTAATCGGAAGCTAGGAGTTGTTCTTGAGCTTTCCAAGCTTTTTCCCTCTTTCCCTTCTCTTTTCTCCTCTTCCTCTTTCTCTTCTTTTTCTCTTATGTTTTCTATTCTTTCCTTTTCTTTCCCTTTTCCTTATATGTCTTTCTATTTCCTTCCATCATATTTCTTCTCTCAAAATATCTACCAATAATTCTAATAATTAAAATCATCCAAATAAATCAATTAATTAATATGAATAATTAATTAATTAAAAATTTGGCTGTTACAAGAGCCATGTCAAGATTATAATTATACTACTTCATAAAAGCGTTATCTAGGTCTGGCCATTATTGGATGTGGCTACTTTCTAGCTGCATGTACCAGCTCAGTGATGCCCCACTCAGACTGTCCTGGAAACAGTGAATCATAAGCTTGTCGTGGTGGACATATGAAGTCATTCTTCTGTAATACATCACCAAATGTTTTTTTGGACAGCTATCCCCTTTGTACTTCTCAAACTTCGGTGTCTTGAACTTTGGAGGTATTACAAGACCAGGTACTAAACACATGTTCAAAGCATTCAGATCCAGAGCATCACGACCCTCTAGGGCATCAAGCTTCTCCTCCAACAAACGATATCTTTTTATAAACTCAATAGTCCATAGGTCTTTAGGTTTCATCTTTAGAACTACCCCTTGGAAATATGGCACAATTTAGAACTACCCCTTGGAACTCTGATAGTCTGCGGCATCAAAAGAAGAAGAATGTCCATCTCGACCAATGGTACGCTCTTGTATAACTTGATTCTCAATAGGAATCTGCACAGGCTGAGCTTGAGCAACATTGTTCCCCTAAGGTGGAATGACATTCCCAGTGACAGCGGTTCTCTGAATATTGGCCACTCCCCTTGTCATGGCTGGCATAGCTTCCACAAGTTGATCCAACTGATTCTTCATCAATTCAAAATTTTCCCTTGTAACAAACTGGTTTTGCTCTTCTGAGTTCACGATCCTTCCAAAAACTTATTCAAGTCCAATAGAAAAGTCAGGAAATCAACTGCAGGTTGAGGATAAAAGATGGATGAGCTCTCTGTTTCTGGATGAAGAAAGATATTCAAAATGATGCACAAATGCTTATGCATTGTTATGAATGCAACAAACATGGAATCAAAGCTTCCACAAATTCTGAATAACCGCTATGCTGCTGATTGAATAAGCCCAAGATTCTGCTATGATAATAAATCCAGAATACCATAATACCCGAATGATCAGAATAATAGAATACCAGAATACCATGTTGATAGGTTCACACTGATAAGAAAACCAGAAAATTGGATAGGTTAAAAGTCAAGGTTTCTTGCAAAAATCCATCCCCTCTCACATATGGGTTCTAGTCTTGGACATGGCATCCTAGCAGGTCCTCAGTATCACGGACTCTAAGATTGAGAAATGATGATATGTTCATCATTTATGGTTTGGCATCATCATTAATCAAGGAGGCCTCAACCAATTTCCAATGAACAGTCTCCAGAGTCATAAGCTCCTACCAGACCACCCTGGTACTACATAAACCTGCAGTTCAGAGTATCCTTAAGAAAACCTTGTCTGAATGCGAACTCAAGCCAACAATATGTGTCAAACTCCACTCATGTCAACAAAAGGCCACTCTAATCCTATGTGTACACTCAAACCTGAGTAATGCGCTTGTCTCTCATGGAACAATCCCACCCAACAAAACAGAATAACAATATGATAAAATAATCATGTGCAATAATAAAATTCAAATGCAATAATATACAACAACAATGTACATAAAAGCATAAAAAGTAAACACCCAAAGAACAAAGTCGCTAGCTGTCGCAACTGTGAAAAACACCTAACGGAAGAAACAGAAGAGTCGACACTGAATGTTATTTATCCCTACGGGGGAAAGGAAGCAATCAAAGAAAACCTCATAAAGGGAGAAGACATGGTCTCATAACCAAATCCTGGGTTCGAGAGTCGGTTACGCGAGAGGAATGTATTAGCACCCCCTCGCGTCTGTTGTACTCAACGGGATCCACGTTTGGTGTCTAATCAAAGGGCATGTTATCTAAAGCCTATTGCTAAACGGAACAGAACGGGGGGAAAACAAAAGGAGACTCGATAGGATATCGCTGCCCTATGCCTACGTATTCCCTTGTGCAATGGGAAAGTCAGAGTCAACGTAGTTCAGAAAACTACGGGTGAAAGGGGAAGGTTGCTCGCCAAGACATCGTTGTCTTGTGCCTATGTATCCTCATCTGGAATGAGAAATCATAGCAACCATAGTTCGACTCTATGGGTTGGTTGAAAAAGATCTCGATCGCACCGGGGCAAAAGAAAAGGCTCGGTTTAGCCTATTTACTTCTCGCTATTTACTTTGCGTCATTTACTTTATTTCTCCTATTATCTTGCATGCCTTTACATTATGTCATCTTCTTCTTGTTTATTCTTCATCTTATCTGAAAAATACAAAAACATGATAAAAATGATTGAAACCCTAAAAGACATTGATTCTGGACTATGGCTACTATCTCTTGAATGGAGTTTTGGACCTTGTACTCTACCCTAGAAAAAAGAGGCTTGGATCTGGACTCTTTATTTTCACTGTCTTAGATTACGAAATTGTGCATACACACGACTTTCTCTTGGGCTACCTGACAACAAGACCCATTATTTCTTGCATACTTACCTTGTATTTTTCATGTATCCCTCTTCCATTTTAATGAACTTTTTTTTAATTTCCTGCTTTTCTTTGGTTGTAGCTTTTACCTGATAGCTTTCCTTAGAAACTAGGACCAACCTTACTTTTTTCCTTGCACCCTTGATCCAAAATCAAGTGGTATCCTCTCATAACCCTTGTAAGTAGACCGTCTTGTGCATCGCCATTAACCAAACCCAAAGCATTCTTGATTCATACATCTGTTAGAACAAGATTTGTTCTTGACATATTCCACTTGGTTTTTAATGATAACAATAGTATTGAAAGAACAATGGTGTTAACTATTGTATATTCATGTATGCAGGTCATAATGCTCAAAGGAACTTACTCACGATCTATTGTGAAGGCACAATTATTGTAGAGAAGAACATATTGCTAAGTGATACTCTATAATGGATTCTGATGCTGATAATCTTAGCATCAGAAGAAGCATCTCATTAGTTCTACTCTCATAATTGAAAATAATTTCTGATAAAGCATTCAGAATCTGTAACAAAGCTCATGTTATACGTACTAAAGAAAGAGTAACATTATGTCCAATCAGTTCCGCAACTATAGCCTACAATCACAAGGCTCAAGAAGTGTTGACATACTTTATGGATAACCTTTCTCAACGACTCTATAAGTACAAAAGCCTTCTGAAGACTCAATGGTTAATTAAGTTACTTAATAGATCAAGATTGTGGGTGTATCTTTTCTCAAACATCTCTTGTACTTTAAAAGAAATCAAAGTACTTCCTGATTATTAATCTTCTCAATGACTAGTTCCCAAAAATATGCTATTTAAGTAGTCAGAAGTTATACTTAAAAGATGGGAACAAGAAACAAGAAGCAACTAGAATGAAAAAGAGGATATAGGTGTTCTACACCTCTATCTATTTGAAGAAATGACAAGATCAACAGTGAACAACATTATTGTATATGCAGAATCCTCTAATACTATTGTTAATTATAATAAGGCTTAAGGTTTCAGAAATACTGAATATCCTAGAAATCTTCAAGTGCTTAAGATATTTGTTAGGGTCATTATTCTGTGTCTCTGATTCAGAATCTGATACAACTTGTTCTCCTTAGTTTTGAATATGTTGTTTATAATTAAAGGCAAAATCTTAGACAAGAGGTCTGAGTAAAGAAGTCTTAGACATGTGCTCTAAGCAAAGGCAAAGTCTTAGACAAGAGGTCTGAGCAATGAAGTCTTAGACATGTGCTCTAAGCAAAGGCAATGTCTTACACAGGAGGTTTGAGCAAAGACTTCTTAGAAATATGCTTTAAGCAAAGGAAAAGTCTTAGGCAGGAGGTCTGAGCAAATAAGTCTTAGACATCTGCTCTAAGCAAAGGCAAAGATTAGATATGAGGTCTGAGCAAAGAAGTCTTAGACATGTGCTTTAAGCAATGACAAAAGTCTTAGACATGTGCTATAAGCAATGGCAGAAGTCATAGACACGAACTCTAAGCAAAGAAAATTCTTAATCAGAAGATGGTTAAGTAAGGGAAAGTCTTAGACACGAGCTCTAAGCATTGTAAAGTCTTAGGCAGGTGGTCTAAGCAAGATAATTCCTGGTCTTGAGTTGATTGAGCAGGTGAAGTCTTAGACACGAGCTCTAAGTAAAAGAAATTATTAATTAGGAACTGATTAAGCAAGTTAAATTCTTAGACATGTGCTCTAAGTAAGGTTGTCTTAATCAGGATCTGATTAAACATAAGAGTTTCAAACTGTAAATTTTTGTTGTGAAAGTCTTATGTTTAAATATATAAGCAAGTGTATTCAAGCACTGATAATAGTAGAAATCTCTTGCGAAACAAGGGAACTGGAGTACTCTTAGTTGGGAAAGGAACCAATATAAATCTACTGTGTTTTATATGCTATTTACTTTGCATCTGGCTTCAGTTCCGTTGCGTTTATGATTTGATTCAGAATAACTATTCAGAATCTTATCTATCTTATAAAAGTAAGAAAATAAAGGATTTGAATTCTTGTTTCACACAATTCAACCCCCATTCTTTTGTGTTTTTACACCTTCAATTGGCATTAGTGCCTGCTCTGTGCATAACACTTCACAGTGGTGCAGGCAAAGATCTTGTGGGAAAATGTACCTTTCATTTCAGTATGAATTTAAGGGAAGTTTTTGAATTAAGATATCTACCTGAACATCGGGTCTCAAAATTAAATGGTGTTACTTAAAGACTTTGTGTTCGACATACTGGCTACTGGACATATCACAAGCACCTCATCAAAACTGACTCCAGTTCCAAGTTCAGAAAATCTATCCAGATAAGTTCTACTTTATCTTTTCAGTTTTTTTTTTCAAATTGAAGATTCTTAATCTAAACAATTGTCTTTGTCAAAATCTTTGATAAAGCGAAGTTTTGATCCAAGATAATCTCTAAAAATTTTCTAATTCAGATTCTTATGCAAAGGAGTTTTCTGTCTCTCACATGCTTTAAGGGTGCATTTTTTACACCTATATCTCACTTTACACATGTATGAACAGTTCTCCTTACGCTTATTACTTGAATTTGAAATAAATTAAGTTTGTTTTTGACCTATGTGTTTAATTTGCCATTAATGTCATTTATCTATTTTAACACCTTCCCAACACATACAACCTCTATCACTGTATATTCTTGTGCCATAACTGAAAAAACCTAGAAAAATCCTTTTGCCCTCCCTATGGTATCTTCTTCTGCCAATCCATTAAACATTGATTCCACGCATGATCTTAAGATTAAACCAAAGACTTATTCACTCAATCAAGATTATCTTAAGCTTCTTGTTGAGCAGGTTATTGACTTTGAGAGCTTTGTTGCAAATGGTTGTTATCTGAATAAATATTTTGAGTATCAAGGATGGATGAACTACTTCAACTTGCTGAGTGGACCTACTTATCCAACACTGGTTAAAAACTTCTGGGTTAGAGCAGAAGTATATGATGAGTTTTCTGCTCAGACTGAGGAAAGAGTAGAAAACAACAAGAAATTGAAAGGAAAAACTAGAGTAGAAATGGGTTTAAAGGAATTCAAGTGTAAAGAAATTAGATCTGTTGTAATGGGTTTGGAAGTTACCATTACTCAGAAGCACATTGCTAAGTTAATTGGGGCTGAAAATAAAGGATTGTTAATTCACAACAGAAAGGATGGAGGAATTTATGACAATGAGATTAAGGATGCTTTGTTCAAAAAGAAAAGTGACTTTGGGAAAGTAAAGAACATGAAATTAGAACACAAACTATTGTTTAAAATTCTTATTGGTTGTTTAATTCTGCGAGAAGGAAGTTCTGATCAATTTTCCTAGGATCATAAGATGTTTCTCTAGTTTCTTACAATTGATCAAAGATTAAACCTCCATGGTTACATATTTCATCACTTGTGTGAATCCATCAAAGAAACCTCCAAGAAACTCAATAAAACAATACCTTATTTAAGGTTACTTTCTGAACTGTTCTATCAAGGCAAACTGGTCAATCTGCTGACAGAATATGGAGCCACTCAGGATCTGGATGAAGCATATAAAAGTGTATTATTTGCATATATTTTTGGCTCACATGAAAGATAGACTAAAAAAGACATTATAACAATTGACAATCCCATCAGAACCAGAAGAGAAAAGAATAGGAAGTTTCTGAATAAATTTCCTGTTATAACCAAAGAAGACTCTCCTGAAGTCATCAGAATGCTTATTAAAGAAGCTAAAAATCACCCAGGAACATATTAATAAGCTTCTTGAAAGATCTCAGGATGTGTATAACTCAAGGAGAAAGAGAAAAGGAATGGTAATTGTTTATGATGATGATGAAGAAGAAACAAAAGTTCAAAGACTTGTAAGAAAGAAGCTAATGGGAGATGCCCAGAAAGCAGTGCAGCAGGAGGAAGAAAGATTTGTTCAGAGAAATCTGCAACAAAAGAGTTGATGAGCTCATAGAAACTGCTAAAATTCTTCCCACCAAAATTAGAGGATAAAGATCTGACAACAACTCAGATAAGGAAATCACTGCATCAAAGAAAAGGAAATTGTCAAGCTTGAGTAATTTAGAAGAATAATAAAGAGAAGCAAAAATGGCTCATGCCTTAGAACAAGCTGACAATCTCTTCATAGTTGTCATCAAATCCTATTCAACACTTGTGACAGAAGATATGATTAAGAAGAATCTTATCAAGGAAGCTATTGAGTTTAAAGAATCACATAAGGAAGTTTTAAGAAAACAACTTGGAAGTAGATTGGAATACGTCGTTAACTCATCTGAAGTTATCCAAATGACTCAAAAATTCATTAAGAATTGCAAAAGGGGCGCCACTATTGAAGATAGGGCTGAAACTAGTAAAGTTGTTTATTCTGAAGTAAAAGATGTAGAGGAAACTACTAAAGAGGAGGAAGAATTTAGAAGTCTTGTGAGTGAGAATCCAGATGACATTAGCAGTGATACATAAGTATTGAAAGAACAATGGTGTTATCTAATGTGTATTCATGTATGCAGGTCATAATGCTCAAAGAAACTTACTCAGGATCTATTACGAAGGCACAATTATTGTAGAGAAAAACATATTGCTAAGTCATACTCTGGAATGGATTTTGATGCTAATAATCTCAGAATCAGAAGAAGCATCTCATTATTTATACCCTCAGAAGTGAAAATATTTTTGATAAAGCGTTTAGAATCTGTAACAAAGCTCATGTTATCCATACTAAAGAAAGAGTACCACTATGTCCAATCAGTTCCGTAGCTAGAATCTACAATCACAAGGCTCAAGAAGTGTTGACATACGTTATGGATAACCTGTCTCAACGACTCTATAAGTAAAGAATCTTTTGAAGACTTAATGGTTAATCAAGTTACACAATAGATCAAGATCATGAGTGTATCTTTTCTCAAACATCTCTTGTACTTTAAAAGAGATCAAAGTACTTCTTGATTATTAATCTTCTCAACGGCTAGTTCCTAAAAATCTACTATTTGATTAGTTGGGAGTTATACTTAAACGATGGGAATAAGAAACAAGAAGCAAATGGAATGCAAAAGAGGATAAAGATGTTCTACACCTCTATCCGGTATAAGAAATGACAAGATCAACAGTGAACAACACTATTGTAGATGCAAAATCCTCTATTACTGTTGTTAATTGTAATAAGGCTTAAGGTTTCCTAAATAATGAATATCTTGGAAATCTTCAAGTGCTTAAGATCTTTGTTAGGGTCATTATTCTATGTCTCTAATTCAAAATATGATACACATTGTTCTCCTTTCTTTTGAATATGTTGCTCATAAGTAAAGGTAAAGTCTTAGACAAGAGGTCTGAGCAAAGAAGTCTTAGACATGTGCTCTAAGCAAAGGCAAATTCTTAGACAGGAGGCCTTAGCAAAGAAGTCTTAGACACATGCTATAAGAAAAGGCAAAGTCTTAAATATGAGGTCTAAGCAAAGAAGTCTTAGACATATGTTCTAAGCAAAGTCAAGTCTAAGACAAGAGGTTTGAGCAAGGAAGTCTTAGACACGTGCTCTAAGAAAAAGGCAAAGTCTTAGACAAGAGATATGAGTAAAGAAGTCTTAAACATGTGCTCTAAGCAAATTCAAAGTCTTAGACAAGAGGTATTAGCAAATAAGTTTTAGACATGTGCTCTAAGAAATGGAAGAAGTCTTAAACATGTGCTCTAAGAAATGGCAGAAGTCTTAGACACAAGTTCTAAGCAAAGAAAAGTCTTAATCAAAAGGTTTTAAGCAAGGAAAAGTCTTAGACACGAGCTCTAAGCAAGGTAAAGTCTTAGGCAAGTGGTCTAAGAAAGATAAGTCTCGATTAGGATCTGATTGAGCAGGTGAAGTCTTAGACACGAGCTCTAAGCAAGAGAAAGTATTGATTAGGAAATTATTAAGCAAGTTAAAGTCTTAGACATGTGGTCTAAGCAAGGTTGTCTTGATCAGGATCTGATTATACAGAAGAGTTTCAGACTGTGAGTCTGTGTTATGAAAGTCTTATGTTTAAATATATAAGCAAGTGTATTCAAACATTTATAATAGTAAAAATATCTTGTGAAGCAAGGGGACTGGAGTACTCTCAGTTGAGAGAGGAACTAATATAAATCTGGTGTGTTTTATATGCTGTTTACTTTGCATCTGGCTTTAGTTCCACTGTGTTTATGATCTGGTTCTGAATAACTATTTAAAATCTTATGTATATTCTAAAAGCAAGAAAATAAAGGATTTGCATTCTTGTCTCACACAATTCAACCCCTCTTCTTGTGTGTTTTCCCACCTTCAACATCAAGCCAGACCCAATTTGTAAGTCGACAGATTCATGCATCGCCATCAACCTTTCCCATTTCCATCATAAACCGTTTTTCATCCTGTGATAAAATCCTTGATCCAACGTCAAGTGGCATTTTCTCTAATAAATTAAAAAACACAATAAAAGGCGATTAGTATTGCGTGTCACGAGCCTTAAATGGTGGAGAAAGAGTAAGAATGGAGCTTTCCTACACTCACTCTGAGTATTTTGGACACAAGATGTGAGGGAAAACTGTCACACAACATATGTTCTCAAGTTTCGATGATGACAAAGTACAACCTCGGACCAATCAGAGCTGTCAGTTCTACCCAGAAGACGAATGCAATACTTAACATATCATATCCTTTCTATATCTCTTTAACTCGTCATATTATCATTGGCGATACATGTGATTGATGTTTAGTCGTGATAAAGTGCACGAAACAACAAATATATCATTTTTGCAGATTTTGGAGCTATGAGTCGACCACCAGTCAGCGCATAAAATAGTTCACTTTTCCTTGGATCAACGCATGGCAACCTTGAGTCGACCATCAGTCGGCGCATGAAGTCTTTGCATTTCCCTCGGATTAGCGCATGGCAACCTTGAGTCGACCATCAGTCGGCGCATGAAGTCTTTGCATTTCCCACGGGTCAGCGCACGCCGACCTATGGTCGACGCATACTGTTGGGTTTTTCATATTGCCAAAAACTACAGGCTATGCGTCGACGCATAGACCTGCTATGGTCGACCGTTCGCGCGTTGGTACGGTTAATGAAGTATTTCCACTGTGTTTGAAATTCTGTTGTGTTGGTTGATTGGCTTATTACTATAAATAGAAGGTTGTTCATTTTAACACACTAACAATTGAATCTTGAGTAAATTGTGAAAATAAGAAAAGTGAAATAGGTGCCTACATTTCTCTTCATCTTCATCCTCAAATAACACACAACACTACAATTACACACAACCATTCTTGGAGTGCTTTGTGTCTTGTTCAAGGTGATAAGGTTCGAATCCGTTGATTGGAGATCCGGTTCGGGTGGAGAATTATGGCAGGTTTTTCTTGAATAAAACCTTGAAGGTTTTGCCCTCCAAGATTCTGAGAATTTGGGGTTTTTTTGGTACGGATCGTCTCTACCAACATTCAGCGGTGCGAATGTGATTGAGAAACGGAAGATTTCATCAATCTAGTAGCTGGGGCTGTGAAGTGTTGAAGGAGTTCCGGGTTCAATTTGTTGGTGTCTAAGATCAGCCGTGCCGAGGGTTTGAAGAACTGAAAGTTATTCAACAAAGGGGCTGGAATCGGAGGTCAATTCACAACAATCGAAGGTCTTGATTCAACTCGAATCAAGGAGTAAGAAGTGATAACATTATTAACATCGATATGGAGTGTTTGTATGATTGCTTATCATCTCTTGTATAAACTACTACAACTCTACAGGTGATATCTATTATAATTCATCTCAATTCTATTTTCAGAATTGAGGGCAGACGTACCGCGAAGCGAGGACGGCGGGGGAACTGCCTCAAGAAATCTTTGTCTCCTTTATTTTTCAGCATTTTCATTTTCAGCTTAAAAATTAAGTAATTTTAGTATAAGCAATTATATCAAATTTGAACATTGAATTGCGTAAGTAACTGGCACTGTTTACACTTTAGTACAATAAACATTGTACAAGAATTTTTGAATTACTTACTTAAGTCAAAGTTCACTTGGTGTGTGTTGCACCCTAAAATTTGACCAACCGATTCTCCTATCTGACTCGTGGTTTAAACTCATATTCGCAAATCAGACGTATGATTTTTGTGCAAACAGAGGATATCAGGGTTACGACTTGATTTTCGTCTATCAGATATGGCAGATCCAGTCCAGATCACCAGGGTTTTATTTTTGGGAAATTGTGCGCTCCTCGGTGATTTTTAGCTTGCATAGTGATTTTGGGGATATTCTGATGCCCGGGGATCTCTGTTCGATTCGATCTGGTCTCGTGCGCTCTTTTATGGTGGTCATTTGCATTCATCTGCATTTTTAGGATTTTAATGGACTTTTGCGGATTTTTAATAGGCTTTATAGATTTTTCTGGAATTTAAATAGGGTTTTTTTGTATTTTTTATAGTTTAAATAGATTTTTAGAATTTTATATAGGTTTTTAAATAGATTTAATAGTTTTTAATCTTTTTTTAGAATATAAAAGAATTTAAATAGTTTTAATTGTTTTTAGATAATATAGAAAATAATATAGTTTTTCTTTTATTAATAATAGATTTTAATAGATATTAAATAATGGTAGAATTTTAATAGAAAGTAGTGGATTAATATAGAGTCAATTAGATCTTAATCATTTTTAGATTCAATTAGGATTTATAGAAATTAATTAGAGTAGTTTTAATATTCAGTTTAGTTAATTGAATTTTAATAGTTAATTAGGATTAGGTTTTTCATTAGCTTTTAATCCATTATAATGCAACTTTTTTTTTGTGAGTTTTTGTATCAGTTTTTTTTGCAGATCTGATGGGCCCAATTCGCAGGCCCAGAAGTCTATTTTTTGTCCAGAGTTCAATTTTTTTTGTCCAGCAAAGGTCATTTTTGTCCAGATTCTTCCAGCTTTGTCCAGCGTGTTCCAGAAGCATCTAGAAACACCCAGAGAAGACTCAGTCTTATAAAGCCAGCACGCCACGTGTTGCACCAAGGCTGGCCCACGCGTTTCACACTCGGCACAACACCTCACAACGCAGAAACCTTCTCCTCACGCCACGCGTCCCACCAGCACTCACACTCTCTCTCTGCTGCCACCCGTCCTCACACGTGTCTCCTCCCAGCACTTCCCCCTCACCACTTGTCACCTCGCCAGCCGTCGCCTGAGCCTCGCCGGAGAAGCCACCGGCCGGCATGCAAAATCCGTCCGGCCGCCTTTAACACCGCCGTCCCTCGCCGGAATCTGCAAGAATTGCAGAAACGCAAGAAATCCATTTTTTCCTCCTTTCTTCCTCCGATCTCCTCCGTCCAGCTTCATCATCACCTCGCCGGAGACATCAAGCTTCGCCGGAAACTTCATACGCTTTTTCCAGAACGCGTTCATCCGTCTTCATCGTTCTTCAAGAAGTTCCCCAGAACATCATCAACATTCATCTGGAAATTCAAGAACACCATCAGACCTTCATCCTTCGTCCTTCAAGGAAGACTCAGAAAATCCTCAGACGTCAACATTCCCCAGAAACTTCAACTGTGTTCGTGCAATTGCCATCGATCTTCAAAGAGATTTCCAGAAATCCTCCAGCAAGATCTCAACGCAAGAACTTCAACAGAACGTCTTCAAGGTCCTCAATAAGCCTCAAGATCTGCCTCTTTCTCGTAGTGACCTTCAAGTGATTCTTCAAGATTCTCCAGGATTTCTTCAAGTCCTTCAACGAGCTTCTCAAGCCAGGTACATCGTTCTTCCATTCTGGATTCGTTTTTTATTATTGAATGTAGGGTTTCGCTAGGATTTCAGGTAGCCTTTAGTTTGAGCTTAGATTTTGTGTGGAGGAATCTTGTCTGAGAATGAGGGGCGTTGTGTGAGAAGTGTTAGATTTTGGTTCGATTAGGTGCGTGAGGTTGAGAGAATTCAGAGAGGGTGAGGAAGACGAAGGTTGAAGACGGCTAGGGTTTAGGGTTGAGTGAACAGTGACCGGAGAGTGTGAGAGGGATTTGGTTTGGTGATCCAGATTAGGGTTAGGGTTTGGGCCAAGCCCAAACACGTGTGTTACTGATGCACCCCCGTTTACTCATTCAAACCCCCCCACGCGTGAGAGAGGAGATAGGCAGATTGGACTTGGGCCTTAGGCCCTAATGCTATCCACACCCCCCTGGGCGTAAGCCCAATGAGAAATAACTGGAAAACCTACTGATGGCACCCCCCCTGCGCGTTTTTCTTCTTTTGTTTTTGTGATAAATTTCTGATTCACTGGGCCCTGCGCCCATTTGCTGTTAGCACCCCCCATCTTCAGGGCCCAGCCAGAAATAACTGAAATTCATTGCTGTTAGCACCCCCCTCCATGTTATTTCAATTTTGTTTTTTCATTTTCTTTTATTTCTTTGCATATTATAAAATTCATAATAAAATGTAAATAATTTATTTTTTAATTTTTCTTTTATCTACCACTTTATAATAATGTCTAGAAAATTGTATAAAAATAAAAATGTCATTTTATTTTTGTTTACTATTTTTGGTATATTTTCCATTTAATTGATTTCTTTTAATATTTTTAGTGCATGCATATCATTAGAAAATTCATAAAAAATAGTAGGTTTACTCAAATAATCCCGTTCTTTTTTCTGTAGACTCGTAATTCAATGTAGAATTTTATAGTGCAAAAACATTAGCTTAATCATGCATTTTAATTTTAATTGCATTTTTTTGTATTGTCTTGATATTGAATAATTGGTTTGTGGGTATGTCTGCTGTGTTGATTTTGATTCTTTCATCTGGTATTGAGTTCTGCTCTGATTTTTCAGTATGTTGTCTTAGAGCCATGTAGGTTTCCCATAGATTTTTGTTAGATTTTTGTAGGATGTTCTGATATGATTTGTCTGAGCTTGAGGATAGGAGAAGTCTTGATGACTTCTGACTTTGAAGTTCAACTGTGGTTGAACTTCAGAGATAGTTGCTTGAGGTTTGATGGCCTGTGGGATCTTCTTGAAGATGGGAGCTGATAGAGCTTGCAAGGATGCAGTGGATTGAGGCTTAGTCTAGGAGCTTGTTATCTGTTTGTGAGGTTCGAGATCCTGAAGTTTGAAGGGAGTTTATGGTACTTTCCTGAGGAAGGCACTATGAATGACTTTCATTCTTTCTTCTCACCTCTTCTTAAGTATCCAATGATGTTGGAGCCAACTTGTGAGTTTAATTCCTCCGGAGGAGGAATGTAAACTGATCACATGTTGTTGAGCCCACATGGGATACGATTCCTAAGTGGAAGCCCCCTAGTACTTTCCTGAGGAAGGTCCTATGGGTCTATTCACTTAGTTCCATTAGTTTATCTAGGATTTCTCAAGTATCCAGTGATGTGGAGCCAACTTGTGAGTTTAATTTCTCCTAGAGGAGGAATGTAAACTGATCACAAGTTGATGAGCCACATAGGATATCGATTCCTAAGTGTGCAGACGATCAAGTGGCTCTAGTACTTTCCTGAGGAAGGTCCTCGGGTCTGTTCACTTAGTTCCCTTAGTGCATATATGTTTTCTTAAATATCCAGTGATGCCGGAGCCTTCATGTGAGTTTAATTTCTCCTGAGGAGGAATGTAAACTGATCACAGTTGTCGAGCCGCATAGGATATGACTCCTGAGTAGTAACCTCCTGGTACTTTCCTGAGGAAGGCACTATGAGCTTGTCTGCTTAGCTCCCTTTCTCTGGTAAGCTTGTTCTGAAGCTTGGAGACTGGGATTGATTCCCCTTGCTTAGGGTTTTGATTAGAGGTTCTGCTTAGATCTTTGCTTAAGTTGTTGCATGGAGTTTTGTTTAGAGATAGATTAGGAGCTTGTTTCAGGTTTTGTTAGGGGGCCTTTGCCCAGGAGTAGTTTCTTGTTTGGTAGATAGGGGCTTGTCAGGTTAGCTAGCCTTCTCTTTGTATTGTTTGACTTGTATGATGTTATGTTGCATTAGACTTAGGTATTCATCTGGATAGTTCTGAGTTAGGTGCATCTTAGAAGTAGACTTTGTGTGCATGAGAAGTTGAGGTGGTCCTCCTTCTGCTTGTTTGTTATGGCGTGGCTTTGCTTGTTGGGTACTTGGTAGAGCTGAGCTCCCTTGCCTTTGTGGTTTGCGGCCTTTGTGCCTTGTTTGTTTAGTCGTTGCATTCATGCATAATTTCAGTATTTCTTTACTTTGCAGTTTCTTGTTTGTAGTTTAGTCTTGTTGCCATGATCCCTTAGGAGCTCTGACTTCTCCGCTGCGGAGTCGTCATGATAGACATTAGGATGGTCAGCCAGGCATGATAGCAGTAGATAGATTTCCCCCTTTTCAGCTATAGTTTAGGGTGTCTTTTCCCTCTCCTTTCAGTAGAAGTTTTTGAGTAGCTTGATCCGTAGTTAGCTGAACTACAGCTGCTCTGATTCCTTGTACCAGACAAGGATATGTAGGCATAGGATGTGATGTCCTAGCGAGCACACTAACAACTAACCCTTTGTTCTCTCGCGGCTGTGCGATCGAGACTCTCCGCTGACGACTAATTGTTATCCCTTTCTCTTGCCAAGCGCATTTGAGACCAGATCGTATTTGTAGGTTCCCGAGCCTTAGAGACCAGTTTGTTTTCTCACTGCTGTGTGAGAGCGCCAGTTTACCCGTAGTTAGTCGAACTACGTTTGCTCTGATCTTCCATGCTGTGTGGAAGTACGTAGGCACAGGACGCGATGTCCTGGCGAGCAACCTTTCCCCCGTTTAGACGTAGGCAGTCGAACTACGTTGACTCTGACTTTCCCATTGCACGAGGGAGTACGTAGGCCCAGAACACCGTATGTTCTGTCGAGTCCTGTCCTTTTCTTTTTCTTTTCAGACCGACCATTAGCGTAGATAGATAACACACCCTTTTCCTTATAAACACCAAGCGTGGATCCCATCGAGTACGATGGACGTGAGGGGTGCTAATACCTTCCCCTTGCGTAACCGACTCCCGAATCCAGGTTTTTGGTTGCGATGACCATACTTTACCCGTCTTTGTGAGGTTTACTTCGAGCGTTTCCTTTCCCGCTCTGAGGGATCAATAACGCACGGTGGCGACTCTCCTGTCAAGCCGGCGCCGATTTTCGCAATAGCGACAGCTGGCGACTCTGCTGGGGACTTATAGCATCTAGGGACTTTTCCATCCCTTATGCTGGGACCGTTTCCCATCCCCTACGCGAGTCAATCCTAGTGCTTGGGTGTTTATTTGTTGGGTGTTGTGCATATTGTGTTTTTACTTTTTCGCACTTTACTTTTCTGTACCTTTTACCTTTCCGCATTTATTTTCCAGCATTATATTATTGTGATTATTGCTGTGGGCAAGGGAGGTTACTGTGAGTGAAAGCCGGACCTGGGCTTGAGTACACACCTAGATATAGTTGCGGAGAAGTAGTAGACGAACCTGTCTGCTGAGCAGGCACAGTTCCCTACGAAAATCTGCGCTCAGACGAGATTCTCGCAGAGGTGCTCCTTTCCGGTCCTGAGGATCTGAGGGAGTCCAGACGTGAGGATTGTCGACTCTGGGGACCGATCATTTGGAAGTCAGCTAAGTGAGGCCTCTTCATGACTTGATGATGCCACTCCTTCTGGGAATCGTATCGTCGTTCATGAAGTCTGTGACGCTGATGACCGCATAGGATGCCGTACCTTTGTCCCGAGGATTAGGTCTATCCTACCTGTGAGAGGGACTGGGTTATTGCAGGAAAACTGGCCTTCAGAAACCATGATTCAGTACCTTTATCAGATGGTGTTCTTGATTCAGCTCCAGGTGTGTTGTCTGGGTCAGATGGATTTCTTATCTGAGGTTGATTATCAGATGGTTTTCTCGTCAGATACAGAGGTTCAGATGGATTTCTTACCAGGGGATTGATATTTTGAGTATCAGATGATAGTTAGTGTCCTGAAGTTCTGATGAACGTGATGGTTTTCTGTTCTTGATCACAGAGATATTCCTCTTCAGGCTACATCATAGCCCCTGTGGTTCGCAGATTGCATTATTTATCATATTGCATCATCGCATTACCATTTTGCATACAACTAACGTGTGTGTATTGCAGGTACATATTTTCCCTTCCTGTTCTGGTGTTTGTTCCTAGCAAGACATGGAAACCCTAAAGAGAGTATTGCCCTACAAGTTTCCGTCGCCGGATATCAGTCTATTGTTAGAATTGATTACTATTGCTAAGAAGAGGGTAATGGGTGACTTCAGAAAGAGATATGGGAGGATTCTGACCTACGTTTATCAGCCATCTGCCTACGAGACCAGCGGCATCTATACTCTGTTACAGTTCTACGACGCGGAGCTCAGGTGTTTTGTATTTCCCGGACTTCGTTTTGGCTCCTACCCTGGAGGAGTACTCTGCACTTCTGGATATACCGATCCCGCGAGAGATGCCTTTTTATCGTATACGGACGCTGAGCCTAAGCTGGCTGAGCTTTCTGCCATCCTGTGCTTGAAAGAGTCTGAGCTGTCTGGGAAGATGATCAGAAGAGGAGACGTATGGGGATTTCCGTTGGATGTCTTAGTGGAGAAGGCTCGAGATATGCCCAGAAGGGTAGCTGGGGTGTTTTTGACGTCATCCTCGCTGTATGTGTGTATGGCATCGTGTTGTTCCCGAACATTCCCGATTTTGTTGACTCAGATGCCTTCTATATTTTGGCTGCGAAGAACCCAGTTCCTACTTTGCTGGGAGATATCCACCATTCAACTCACTACCAGAATGAAAAGCGGCGAGGAAGGAATGTGTCTTGTTTGTGTACCTCTCCTGTGCAGGTGGTTCACCAGTCATTTGCCTAAGTCCAGGCCCTTTTGTCACCTCTATTGATTCTCTAGGATGGCCCGAGCGCTTAATGGATTGACTGCGGAGAACGTGGTATGGGTCCAACGAAGGGGTATTCGGAGCTGAAGTCATACTCAAATGCGAAGGATTCCCGAAATGTTCCTTTAGTGGGAAGGAAGGGGTGTGTCAATTACAACCCTTCCTTATTGATCAGGCAATTTGGGTATATACCTCAAGGAGCGCCAAAGCCCGAGGAGATACAGGAATCTCTGTATCTCACCGGGGCAATAGGGAAAGAGATGCTGACCAAACTCGAGAAAGCCTGGAAGAACTTGCACAAGAGAGGGAAGCCTTCAGGTAGCAGAGGGGATACTCGAGTTCCTGGCCCACATGTGGAATGGATTCGTGAGCGAGCTTGTGAAATTCCTTATGCCATATCCAGCGGTTCAGCCATCGCATCCTTCTCCGGTGGAGGAGCCTACCACTGTGGACATGCAGGTCTACAAGCAGCTGATGGCCGAGAAAGAGGAGCTAGCAAGGGCTAAAGAGGCTTTAGAGCAGGAGAATGCCCAGCTTCGTCATGAAAAGATTGAAACAGGATATGTTTCTAAGCAACAGGCTGAAACTCTGAAACATCTAAAGACTACGTTATTGGAATTGACTGAAACCAAGAAGCGTCTGGAGTTAGATGTAGACTCAGTTAGTAGTGTGTTGGCCACTAAGAAGCAAGAGCTGGAAAGGGCCTACACGAAGCTAGCCAAGTTCAGAGAGCACTGGGATCGCACTATGACCAAGCGCAAGGAGCGAGAAGATGAGCTGAAGACACAGATTGCTCAGTTAGAAGAACAGGTCAAAGTGAAGCATGAAGAGCTTGAAGAAGAAGCCTGCCGCCGATACGAGGCCGAGCGCAAGTTGACAGATGCCATGAAGAATTTGGAAGATTTCCAGCATAGAGCAGATGCAAGAGACCCAAGCCTGGGGATGGTGCCAATGATAAGGCTTGGGAAGACTTTGTCAGAGACATCCAGGGGACGGTCAGGAAGAGGGATCGGCTGATAGAAGGTTTGATTTATCAACCAGATCACGCAGAGACGAAGAAGATGGTTGAGGACTTCCGCAACCGTACCCGTACTTGATTTCTCTCATTGTATTCTGTTGTGTTGAGATCACCACCAGGGCATGTTGGCTGGGATCCTCTTTGTCATATCAGCTGTATGAAGCATAGTTATGTAACCTCTTGACAAGATTGTTATTCTAATGAATATATGAGGGTTTTTCCAAATATTATCTTTATGGTTTATCTCGTCTTGCTACCACTGACACTGGAATCGGAGGGAAATATCTCCAATGCACACATGCACGTTAGCATTTTTGTATTTCTGTTTGCATAAATCATACTGCATAGCATTTTTCCTAGCAGGTCAGAGCACTTATCCAGCCTTTGTTTTCACCAGAAAGTGATTCTCGGGGAATTGTCTGAGGCAGAAGTGGGGGTGTTGAAGACGACCAAGGGGCTGAAGCAGATTTGAGCAGCATCAAGCAGTATAGTCAGCTATGTCTGAAGGCAATTTCCAGGCTCCTAGCACCTTGGCAGGGTTTACTATGGCGTCCGACCATCAGTATGATTCTATGGAAGGCTTCCCGCAAGCGAACGACCTTACTGCAGACAAGTTGTGCAGCCTACTGTTGAGAACCGAGATCGGCATGAGCAGTTCGTTGCCCGAAATGAACGTTATCCTCCTGCCAACAATCAAGGTGTCACTTTCCCTGTGATGAATTACCTGGAGAGATATTCCAATGGCCGGGATGGTAGATCCAAGAGCTCATGAACAGGATAGAAGACTCCGAGCATTGGAAGAAGGTATAAAAGCCTTAGAAGCGAAAGATGCCGTTAACCTGGATGTTGTAGGCATGTGTCTGGTTCCTGATCTGGTGTTGCCGTACAAGTTCAGGGTGCCGGAATTTGAAAAAATACACTGGGAGATAGCTGTCCAAAGCTGCATTTGATGATGTTCTGTCGAAGGATGACTTCGTTTGTGCGAAATGACCAACTAATGATCCATTGCTTTCAGTATAGCCTGACGGGGGCATCTTTAAGATGGTATGTGCAATTGGAGAGTAATCAAATTCGATCATTGGGTGGATTTAGCCAGAGCTTTCATGAAGCAGTACGATTACAACCTGGATTTGACTCCTAGTCTCATAGATCTGCAAGAATTGTCTCAGGCGGGGAATGAATCATTCAGGGGATATTTGCGAAGATGGAAAGAATTGGCAGCTAGTGTTCAACCACCGCTTCCGGAAAGGGAACTGGTTGACATCTTCTTGGGTACTCTGAAAGGCCATTATTTTGACAAATTGTTCAGTTGCACAAACTTTGTGGGCCTGATGAGACTGGGAGAGATTGTTGAGAGAGGACTCAGGAGTGGAAAGTTTCGAGGTGTTCCTTACGTCCCAGTTGATAAGATTGAGTCAGTTGTCAGTTCTCAAGAAGAGTGGGAAGGAGATGACGCCACCTCAGAAATCTCTAGCATCTCAGGATCAGTTTTCAGACACTTCAAGTCAACGATCATCCTATCGCCGATCGGCGTCAGCACGCTCCACGAAGACCAAGGAAACCTGAAAGGCAGTTTACTCAGCTACCGGTGTCGTACAGTCAGTTGTTGCCAGATCTGGTCAAAAGTGGATTGATAGTGCCGAAAGAGGCTAAGCCGGTGATTCCACGTATCCTCCAGGTTTTGATGCCAGCGCCCGCTGTGTGTACCATGTTGGGGCGCAGGGGGCATTCAACCAATGATTGTAAGGTGCTTAGAAGCCAGATTCAGGATCTGTTAGACTCTAGCCGTATTTGCATCACTCCTCAGGGTTTTGTTCAGATTAATGATTTTCCATCCTCCAGTTGTGTGGGTTCGTCAGTTAATGTCATGGAAGACTCCACAGGAAGTGTATGCTCTGAAGATTGTCAATCAGAGAGTTCAGTTGTGTGGGAGAAGTTTCTAGAGGTTTTGGCGCCGGATGTCGCATCTGTTTCTCTTAGTCTGTCTTATGCTTTTGTGCACTAGTGCCTTGTCTGCCGGCCACCACCAGGATTGTTGGCTGGGGTCATTATATTCATACTCATTTGTGCTTACGTGCTTGCTTTTGTTGGTTATACATGTGTGGGAGATGTTTGTCTGTGTGCTTATAGCTTGAGTTCCTCTTTGTCTCGTTATGAATATGTGTTTGCTTTCTACGCTGCATTATCATTTAACAGGTATATCAAAACCACGGGCCTTATTTCCTCATCGTCCAGTTTGTTGCAGGAACTCTTCAAGAGATATGGAACAGAAATCAGTTTGAATTGATTGAAGCCAAAGCCAGCTGGGGCAGATGACGAGAGACATGCAAGAGATGCGTCTGGAGCAGAAGATTCTCAAAGAGGAGAACAGTCAGCTGAAGACCCAAATGAGCTTGATCATGGAGGTAGTCAAAGACGTGCTTAGGAAAGAGGGACGATCAACTATTTGAAGCCGCAATGAAGAAGCTCGCGCCACCCGTGCATGTGGAACCTGAGCAGCAGCAACAGAAGATACATCCGGCTCAACGGAGGATCCAGGAAGGAAAGCCAAAGAGAATATTTGAGGCGCCGCCTGTGACATATGCTGAGCTCTTGCAGACGTTATTGAGGTTTAATCTGGTTGAGAAGAGAACGTTGGAACCACCAACGAGAGTGTTTTCCTCATGGGTACGATGCCAGTAAGCAATGTGAGTTTCATTCTGGGGCATTCGGACATGACATCGAGGGTTGTCATGCTTTTAAGCACAATGTTCAAGACCTGATTGACTTCGCACGATATTGAATTCACGCCGAGCGGCGTAGCTGTACGTATTGCTCCTGTCTTGATCGATGCTAAGATGACAGATGTTTTCTAAAGCTGCAGTGGGTCAGAAGCGTATCCTGGACTCCATGGTGTCAGAATCTCCAGGCCCACAACTGTTACCTATTCCTGGGGAAGATCTGAGAAAGAAAATGGCTAAGCATAAGGAGGGCGTTAATCAATACATTGAAGGTCAAGAAACCGATATTGCATTTGATACGAAGGATGTTCAAGAGTCAACCCGATACCAGCAGCAGCAGCCTCAGCAGCAGAACCAACAGGGGTATAAAAGATATCAGAATCGGGCTCCCCTGGCAAACCGTCATCTTGAAACTCCACCTATGTCATATGCACAGCTTCTGCATACGTTGCTTCAGCTCCAATTGGTTCACAAAAGGACAATGGCTCCCTTAACAGGGGCACCACCACCGGGGTATGATGCCAATGCTACTTGTGAGTTCCACACTGGGGCACCAGCCATACGGTTGAGAATTGTAAAGCTTTTAAGCACAAAGTGCAGGATCTGCTTGATAGTGCAGCAATCAGCTTCGGGCCGGGAGGTCCCAGAATCATCTAAATGCTCTATAATTTGGTTGTGTCGTTGCAAGCGGATCAGGACGGCATCGAATTGTCTCTAATAAGATAGCTGGTTCAGCAGCAGGACGAATGTGAAAGCCCGGTTCTCGGAAGCTAGCATATTTTCTTTGTTTCAGCTTGCCATTTCTTTACATTTGTAGTTGCTTTCCTGTTTGTATTTGTAATCTTGTTTGTAAAACTTGTTGTTTTCATTCAATTGATGATAATGAAATAAATATGCATGGTTTTGATTAAATCCATTCGTGTTCACTAACTGTTTTTACAAATGTCCAACGCTTGGTTAAGAAGAATTTGGGGAGGATGACGAAAATGACCGACATGCAACTACCGACATTGTATGCTTTTGAAATAAAACCTGTTGATGATGTACAGGCATTGTTTCAAATCCCTAAACACCGGAGATATAAGGAAGATAATCCCTTGTTAACCCCTTTGAGCCTTGTAGTAGGAGTTTCTTTCTGTGAATGAAAACCCTCAATCTTAACCTGGGGCAGGGTAGGTGTTAGCTAATTTGACCGAGCGTCCAAATTGCAAAGGGAGTGTCCGTTCGAGGATCAATCACACCTCTAGAGGTCGTGCCTAAAAGACACAATGGTTCAATCAAGAGTGGGGCAGTCACATCACTCCCCAAAGAGTCAGACAATCAGTGTCACACGACTTGTTCGAAAGAAAAAAAGAAAAAAGAAGAATCAAAAGCCCGCTAAGTCAAGAAAACTTCAAAACAAATGACTTAGGCAAAAATGAGGGCATCCCGCTGGACTAAAAAAAAAAAAAAAAAAAAAAAAAAATCAAAAGAAACTCAAAGGAGTCAGTCCAGGCAAAAATTAGGGATATGAAAAGAAAAGAAGAAAGGGGAAAATCCTCGATATAAATACGAGTCCGTGTGACCTCAAGTGTCAAAGATGAAAGAGTGAGTGGCTGTCACTCCCAATGATCATAATTTCTCGAACTATCACTCCTATCTTTCAGCCTCCGAAAGGTGAGCGCTAAGGTCGAATTAGCTGAACGTAGGATGGGAGAACATCAAGGGAGAATGGGTGGGTTAAAATAAACTTTGAGCCTTTATCCTTTCTTTCAAAACCGTGAACTGACCGCGTTACAACCTCCAAAAGTCTAATTGAAGCAGGTTGTTTCGAAAAGCATACTCCGGTAAAGGTCGCGTCGATTCTGACTCTTAAAAGGGTTCCTCTTACCATGTTGATACTAATGTTGATAAATGTTTTATGCATTATATGCCATAAACTGTTTTTCCTTTTCCCAGTGAACAGATTGGATGTCAAAAGCTGTCATATGTGTTGCATTAATATGTCTTTTACGCAGAACAACTTGTTTTACTTGCGAGTAAGCGCTTGACAGCAGAAAAGCTTCCTACAGTGGAAAGTATGGTCAAG
>OZ012737.1:595606334-595728019 GCA_963859935.3 Lathyrus sativus | reverse complement strand
TCCAGATCGACTGCGCAGAATCTTGCTGAGGCCAGTGGTATCACCAGAAGTGGCAGAGTGTTCGCGCCGGCAGAGGGTGCGGCAGAGAAGGTAGTCAGGGCTGATGCTGCTGATAAGGGCAAAGGTAAAGCCGTTGAAGAGGTCCCGGCAGGGGCAGAAAAGACTTGTTGGTTAAAGACGCGAAGAGTTCATGCGGCTGATCAGGAAAAGTGACTACAAGATTGTAGATCATCTTCACCAGACTCCGTCGAAGATCTCAATTCTCAACCTGTTGCTGTGTTCCGAAGCACACCGCAACGCATTGCTGAAAGTATTGAATGCTGCATACGTGCCGCAGGAGATATCGGTTAATCAACTTGAGGAAGTGGTAGCTCATGTCAACGCTGGTAATGGGCTGGGTTTTACAGATTTGGAGCTGACGCCCAAGGGAAGAGATCACAACCATGCCTTGCACATCTCGATAGAGTGCAGGGGCAACCATTATGTCACATGTCCTAGTAGATACGGGCTCCTCGCTGAACGTGCTTCCGAAGAAAGCACTAATGAAGTTGGATACCCGGGGACTGCTGTGCACGCCCAGTGATCTGGTCGTGAAGGCTTTTGACGGGACCAAACGCCACGTCTTTGGAGAATTGACCCTGCCAATTCAGTTGGGACCAGAGACGTTTAATGCAGTGTTCTATATTATGGATATCATGCCCGCCTACAGTTGCCTCTTAGGTCGGCCGTGGATTCATTCTGCTGGTGCCGTGACGTCCACGTTGCATCAGAAGCTTAAATATGCTGTTGGGGGCAGCATAGTGACAGTTTGCGGAGAGGAGGACATCATGGTAAGCCACCTGTCGTCCTTCAAGTATGTCGAAATGGATGGCGAGATCCATGAGACTCTTTGCCAGGCGTTTGAGACCGTCAAGGTGAAGGAAGTAGCTCCCATTGTTGCAGAGAAGCAAGAGGTGAACCTCTCTTCGTTTAAGGAAGCTAGAGCCGTTGTCGAAGCTGGTTCTACCCCAGGCTGGGGGCATGTCTTGGATATACCATTCAAACAGGATAAGTTTGGATTGGGATATTCTCCGGAAGCTGAAGCTTCAACTTCTTCTGGTAGCTCATCTCGTGGAAAGGGGCCGATCCTATTCACTAAGGGAGGAGTAATATTCGAAAGTGTCAACGCAGCGTCAGAGGACAGCGGGGACAGTGACTGTGATCTCGATGCCTGGATTCAACCGAGCAAGCCAGGCGAGCGCCTTCACAACTGGACCATCAAGGAGATTATCGAGCTGACAAGTGAAGAGTAATGATTTGCTTTTTACAATCTTTGTACAACCCTATGTCCTGCCCGGGGCATAGTGGTTTTACTGTCAGGGCCTTGTTGGATTATGTGTATACATTTTATCAATAAATAAAAAAGGCGTTTTCTTCGTAATCAAATATTGTGTTCTCTGTTATTCATATTTTATGCTTGTTTTGAAAAACAGCAAAATGGCAACGAGGTTCGTGCTAACCTGCATATTCCTGCTTTAAACTTAACCCTTGTTATTGCAGGATCCACGTAACAGACGACATCGACTCTGGACCCTCTACGGCTCACTGCGACTTTGATTGCCCGATCTATCAAGCCGAGGATGAGATTGATGAAGACGAAGACCTTCCGGAAGAATTGGCCCGCTTGTTGAAACAAGAGGAGAAGGTTATTCTGCCTCATGAGGAGGAGATTGAGGTCATAAATCTGGGTTCTGAGGAGCTTATCAGGAATGTCAGAGTTGGGGCTGCGCTGCAGAAGGATGTCAAGCATAGACTGGTCGAGATGCTTCGAGAGTATAGTGACGTCTTTGCTTGGTCATATGAGGATATGCCTGGACTTGACACAGATATCGTGGTTCATCGCTTGCCGTTGCGAGAAGATTGCCCTCCAGTCAAGCAGAAGCTCAGGAGGACGAGACCAGACATGGCTGTAAAAATCAAAGAAGAAGTCCAGAAGCAGTTGGACGCAGGATTTCTAGCCGTCACCACTTACCCTCCGTGGGTCGCCAACATAGTGCCTGTACCGAAAAAGGACGGTAAGGTACGCATGTGCGTCGATTATCGGGATTTGAATAGGGCGAGCCCTAAGGATGATTTCCCGTTGCCTCATATCGATGTGTTGGTCGACAATACAGCCCAGTTTTCCGTGTTTTCGTTCATGGATGGCTTCTCCGGTTACAATCAGATTAAGATGGCGCCGGAGGACATGGAGAAAACGACGTTTATTACCCCCTGGGGCACGTTTTGCTACAAGGTAATGCCCTTCGGTCTGAAGAACGCAGGGGCCACTTACCAACGAGCAATGGTAACTTTGTTTCATGATATGATTCATCATGAGATCGAGGTCTATGTTGATGACATGATTGCGAAGTCCCAAACGGAGGAAGAGCATCTGGTCAATTTGCTGAAGCTGTTTGAAAGGCTTAGGAAGTTCAAGCTGAGGCTGAATCCTAACAAGTGCACTTTCGGAGTGCGGTCCGGAAAGTTATTGGGGTTTATCGTTAGTGAACGAGGTATTGAAGTTGATCCTGCTAAGATAAAAGCAATACAAGAGATGCCAGCGCCGAAAACAGAAAAAGAAGTTCGTGGTTTCTTGGGCCGAATAAACTACATTGCGAGGTTTATCTCCCAGCTCACGGCCACTTGTGAACCGATGTTCAAGTTGTTAAAGAAAAATCAGGCGATTACTTGGAATGAAGATTGCCAGAAGGCATTCGATAAGATAAAGCAGTATCTTCAAGAACCTCCGATCTTGATACCCCCAGTGGCTGGACGGCCATTAATCATGTACTTGACAGTTCTGGAGAATAGCATGGGGTGTGTTCTCGGTCAGCACGACGAGACGGGCAGAAAGGAGCATGCCATTTATTATCTGAGTAAAAAGTTCACTGAGTGTGAATCTCGATACTCGATGCTGGAGAAGACGTGTTGTGCACTAGCTTGGGCCGCCAAACGTCTACGACAGTATATGCTCAATCACACCACTATGCTGATTTCGAAGATGGATCCGATCAAGTATGTCTTCGAGAAGCAGGCTCTTTCGGGCAGGATTGCCAGATGGCAAATGGTGTTAACAGAATATGATATTCAGTACGTCTCTCAGAAAGCCATCAAAGGGAGCGTATTGTCTGATTACCTTGCCGAACAGCCAATCGAAGACTATCAGCCGATGAAGTTCGAGTTCCCTGATGAGGACATTATGTTTCTCAAAGCAAAGGATTGCGAAGAGCCATTGCCCGACGAGGGGCCGGATAGGAAGTCTCAGTGGAAGTTGATATTCGACGGAGCAGTCAATTCCTATGGAAGTGGTATCGGGGCTATCATCACGACTCCTCACGGATCCCACATCCCGTTTACTGCGAGACTGACGTTTCCAGTTACCAACAACGAAGCCGAGTACGAAGCATGTATTATGGGTCTAGAAGAGGCAATTGATTTGAGAATCAAGAATCTAGACATATATGGTGACTCAGCGCTTGTGATCAATCAGATTAAAGGGGAGTGGGAAACTCGTCAACCGAATCTAGTGCCGTACATGAATTACGCCAGAAGGCTGCTTCCGTTCTTCGACCGAGTAGAACTTCATCATGTACCCCGGGCTGAAAATCAAATGGCTGATGCTTTAGCCACGTTGGCTTCTATGTATAAGGTCAATCTTTGGAATGAGGCTCCAAGCATTGTTCTTTCGCGTCTTGACAGACCAGCATATGTGTTCGCAATCGAGGATGCCACTGACGGCAAGCCATGGTTCCACGACATCCAGACCTTCCTTATGACTAAGGAGTATCCGGCGGGCGCGTCAACCCAGGATAAGAAGACTCTGAGGAGGCTATCTGGAAACTTTTATCTCAACCCTGATGGAGTGCTGTATAGAAGAAACCACGATCTCGTGCTACTCAGATGTGTAGATGAGAAAGAGGCCAGTATGCTCATGGAAGAAGTCCATGAAGGCACATTTGGTATGCACGCCGGCGGGCATGCCATGACGAGGAAGATCCTGAGAGCAGGATATTACTGGTTGACTATGGAGTCGGATTGCTTCAGATTCGCGAGGAAATGTCATAAATGCCAGATTTATGCTGATAGAGTTCATGTGCCGCCGTGCCCCTTGAATGTCATGTCCTCCCCTTGGCCGTTCTCCATGTGGGGCATTGACATGATAGGCAAGATCGAGCCCACCGCATCCAATGGTCATCGTTTTATTCTGGTAGCCATCGACTACTTCACCAAGTGGGTGGAGGCAGCCTCGTACGCTAACGTGACCAAGCAGGTGGTGGCTAAATTCATCAAGAGGGACATCATCTGTCGCTATGGAATTCCCGAACGGATCATTACTGATAATGGTTCGAATTTGAATAACAAGATGATGAAGGAGCTGTGCCAGAGCTTCAAGATTGAACACCACAACTCATCTCCTTATCGGCCGAAGATGAATGGCGCTGTTGAAGCGGCCAACAAGAACATCAAGAAGATTGTTCAGAAGATGGTTGTGACGTATAAAGATTGGCACGAGATGCTGCCGTTTGCCTTGCACGGTTATCGTACGACGGTGCGTACGTCGACCGGGGCAACTCCTTTCTCCTTGGTGTACGGTATGGAAGCTGTCCTACCGCTAGAAGTGGAGATTCCCTCTTTGCGAGTTTTGGTTGATGTGAAGCTTGATGAGGCAGAATGGGTGACGAATCGCCTGAACCAGCTCAGCCTGATGGACGAGAAGAGGTTAGCATCGATTGCATTTGGTCGCCTGTACCAAAGCCGAATGAAGAAAGCTTATGATAAGAAGGTGCGTCCTCGAAGCTTTCAGACGGGTGATCTCGTCCTGAAGAAGATTCTTCCGCCACACTCCGATCACCGGGGCAAGTGGACTCCGAATTACGAGGGGCCGTATGTCGTCAGCAAGGTCTTCTCGGGAGGAGCTTTGTTGTTGTCCACGATGGATGGTGAAGATTTTGCATCCCCGGTGAACGCGGACGCAGTTAAAAAATACTTTGCTTGAAAGCGACCCGCTGGACAAAAAAAGAAAGAGTCCAGGCAAAAAAGGGGCATCCCGGCGAACCAAAAACAGAATAAAAGGTTCGGGCAAAAATTAGGGATATATTGAAAAATGTACACCCGCGAAGTCGAAAACCTACACTGGGCGGCTTCGGCAAAAAAGGGTATCCCGGTGAACTGAAAACCCGAAAGGGCGGTTCACGCAAAAGTTAGGGATTTGAATAAGCAAATGACTGCGTTCCGCGTATGGACTTTCGTTGTTTAGTGGTTCGGAAGACCTGAGGGCCGTTTATCTGAATCAATCTCTTCCAAAGCTGAAGCGTCGGAAAAGTATCGAAGTCGAGTGGGTCTTAGAGGGATCAACTCATGGTGTTCGTCTACGCCTCGATTGCCGACATTTGTATATACTGATGTATATTTATGTTTTCTTTTTTTTGCGCGGCTTCCTCATTTTAGGAGCTTGCCTCTGTTGTAAAACATTTTTGCCCATTCAGGGGTTCACCATCAATAAAATGCACATTATTCAGCAATTCTACTTGTCTGTTTTGCATTTATCTGTTTTGTTTGCGAATGATAACGCCGATGTGTTTTTTTGATAAAATGCGCATACATAAACCTGCGGGCCTAAGCCCATTGATTGTTGAAACAATTAATTAATTGAACATTGTCGCGAGATAATAACCCTGATAGGCCCCTTTGAGGAGGGTATCTTGTCTGTTTGTTTGTGTCATTGCAGGTATAGCACCCGTCAGAAGATGTGTCGTGCGTATCCCCGAAGCAGGATGAGTCCTCCTTCTTCAGCAGAGTTCAGTGATCTCTCCTCCGCGGAATCAGAATCAGATGGTGAGCATTGATATGTCTTCCCCAGTAGAGTGTTGGAACAGCTGATGTTGTATTCCCCGGCAGAGTTGTACTCTCCCCCGAGGTCAGATGATTCTTTCTTCCCCAGCAGAATTGAAATTCCCCATCAGGGTCGTACTCTTCAGTGAAGTAGAATGATTTCTCTCCCCGGCTGAGTCCGCAGAAAAGCAGAATCCTTGGAGGTTGATCAGATCATGATCAATTCTCCCCAGCAGAGCATGGAGCAGCCGATGCTGTATTTCCCCAGAGTCGTACTCTATCCAGTAAAGCAGAATGATTTCTCCCTCCTCAGCCGAGTCTGCAGATGTCCAAGGGATCCGAATCCTTGGAAGTGGATCAGATCATGATTGGTTTTTCCCCAGTGGAGTGTTGAACAGCTGAAGTTGGTTCCCCACGGAAGAGTTATCCTCCCCAGAAGAGTAGCCGAGACGGCCGCGCAGTTCATTCTCGCGATTGATATCAGCAGATCCAAGTTCTCGTAGAGCTTCATCCCCTGCAACAGTCAGCTGAAGTTGTTTGCCCTGCAGCATTTCGCGGCAAATCAATTCCTCAGACAGAGCCCAATTGATATTGGCGTGTTCACATTCTTCTCAGCAGGATGATTCCTCTACCTGAGCGGTTCTTTCTCCTTGACAGGAGGATTCCCCCCTCGGCATTTATTTTGCTGACGGGATCGTATCATTGTGCATGACTGCATAGCATTCAACACTGCATAGCATTGTGCATGATTGCATGACACTTAGCATAAATACATATCATTCCCGCCGTGTGAGGCATAGTGCAGAAGCATACGCATCATAAGCATGACCTAGGTCATTATCATCCTTATTGTACAGATGTACTACCGAAAGACCGGTTGCTCAGGACGGTTCTTGAAGTTCTCCCCAGCAAGGTCATTTTCTTAGATGATTCTGAAGACCCCGGTGATCCCCGCAGTCGCTCGCTCAAGATGATTTTTGAGATCCCCAGCGAAGTCTTCGGTTCGAGATGACTCTCAAACCCCTCAGCAGGGTCATTTGCTTAAGACGATTCTTAAGACCTCAGTACAGCTTCCCGAGTGGTTCGCCTAGTATGATACTTGAGCTCCCCAATAGCGCCTCCAGCAGGAGTTGCCTAGGAAGATTCCTGGAATTCCCAACAGAATGTTTGCTCCAGAAAGGTTATTAGTTCAGGACGATTCTTGAAGACGCCCGATGGATCTGTTTGGTCAAGATGATTCTTGAAGACCAGAGCAGCGTGGTATGTCTGCTCCAACAACGATGTCTAATCTGAAGATGGATTTCGTAAGCGCCAGAGGGCGATACCAGAAGGTTCCTGTGAAGCCAGATTTCCGTGTGGATGAGGCAACGGGTGGCTGAAGATAAGGTTCCAAAGGTTGTAGATACAACAGAGTGATTCGTGTGAGTCTGAAGACCAAGTCAGTTGTCCTGAGGTGATGATTGAGCGCGATCAAGTGAATGATACGTCTTCTGATTGAAGTCGAAGATGTTTCTCCGGCTGAAGCGGAGTTTTGCCTGTAGGCAAAGCGTTTGAATCCCCGTAGAGTCATGAATGGCTCAGGATACCACTTCTCTGACTAAAGTCACAGATTTCTTATGCTGAAGCAAAGGTGCCTAAAGGCAAGGTTATCCCCCAAGGTCGTGAAGGACCTAGGATTCATTATTCGGGCTGAAGGCCGAAGTATATCCCTGACTGAAGTCTCGGATGCTCTATAGCAGAGGTGGAGTTGCCTGAAGGCAGATTCATGTATCCTTGAAGGCCAAGGATCATTTTCTTCAGACTGAAGTCGAAGATACCTCCTGCAGAGTTGCCATCCTTGGAGGCCAAGGATGCTTATCTTCAGAAGTACTTGAAGATCTTTTCTAGCTGAAGCTGGAAGTGGCCAGGGGCCAGGGTTTCATCTATCTTCATAAATGCTTGAAGATCTTTTCTAGCTGAAGCTAGAGGTGGCCAGGGGCCAGGGTTTCATATGTCTTTAATGTTGAAGTTCTGCAGCGGGCAGTGTGCAGCAGTATTCCGATGTTCGTCATGGTTCTGAGGGTGAACCCCAGATCAGAGTGTGCTCGGTTAAGTCTCTCATTCCCAGCGGAGTAGCCTCAAATACGCAAGTATACCTTTTTGTTCCAGGGGTGAACCCCAGGTCAGAGTTGTTCAGTGTTGTATTTTCTCCAGCGGCAACGCGGGGTATTTTGTTTGGATCCGACGGCGAGGTCAGATTATGTTTGTTTCCGGCAGCAAGGTCGGATGTTTGTTTGACGGCAATATCAGACTCCTTAAAATCCCCAGCAGAGATGATGTTGGTACGACGGCGAGGTCAGATTATGTTTGTTTCCGGCGGCGATGTCAGATCAGTATCTCTCCAGCTAGTTATTGAGCAGCTAGTGTTGCAGTATTCGAAGATTTGTTCCCCGCAGAGTACCGTGTGCTTGTGCAGTTGGCAAATTTTCGGGTTTACCGATATTCAACCGTCTCGTACCTTGATTGGCTGAGAGCCGTTCGCTTCTCACCCAGTCAGGTTCAAGCCGTTTGAATAGGGGCAGCTGTTGCACCCCAAAATTTGACCAACATTTATTCATTCATGGAGTATTTGAAAGTTGATACCTTCATCAAAAAGTTCAAGAGGTCCTCAGAGGAGTTGGTTGAAACCAGGGTTGTGTGCTTCACAGTTTGAAAATTGTGGGTGCTCCTCAAATGATTCTGAGACTTTGAGAATGAGCTTGATGTCTTGAGAAAGCTTATGAGATGCCTTGATAGCCTTCATGAAGCCCAGAGAAGTCATTATGCAAGGATTCAGAAGATTCAACCATGAATGGTAGAATTAGGGTTTTGACTGGGTCAACCCTAGATCAGCTGAAGATTTGGAGAAGGTTGAGACTTAATCCAAGGGCCATGAGATCATGGAATGATACATAGAGATTATATAAAGATGATTCCTAGACCAACTCATCATGATTGAGGAGTTTGAGAAGTTTTGAGTTAGGGTTTCTGAGGATTGTCAGTGGAAAAACCCTAATTTGATCCCTATCTTCCAGGCAGCTTTAGCACTAGATGTGATTGAGATCTCATCTTCCCCACAACATGAATGTTGTAGAGCTTGTTCTTAGCTTTAATTTGAGTGGTGGAAGTCCTTGATAGGAGTTACAGAGCTCAAGTTATGGTTTTGACAAATTACAGGTCAGTTGATGTGTGTGAATCTGGGTCCTTGAAAGTCACCCAACTTCCAGACAACTTTTGCCCTAGTAGGAGGACTCCTATGGTTTCTTGGTCAACATGAATGTTGAAGAGGATCTTCTTAGCTTTAATTTGAGTGGTAGAAGTCCTTGATTGGATTTGTGGAACTCAAGTTATGGTTTGAACAAGGCAGGGGTATTTTGGTCATTTGTCAGTTATAGGTCATTTTAGCCAATGCCTAAAACTCCTATTTCCAAGCCTCAAATGGAAAAACTCAAAACATGAAAGTTGCTCAAAATGTGATTTTAAGTCTAGAAAGAAGGTCACAAATTGTTGAAAAAGCTCATAGCACAAGATTCCATGATTGGTCAAAAATGAACTAAAAATGACTTATAACTTTGAAAAGTTGAAATTGAAAAGTGTTTTGGAAGATCTACAAATCCAAAATAGGTCATCCAATATATCATTTTGATTAGAAAAAACATTTTGAGAAGATTGGTTTAAGTAGAATTTTCATTTGAGGCTTAAAAAATGAGGTTCCTTTGGAAATTTGTTACTTAAGAAAGAAGGCAATGTTAGAAAACCCTACACAAGCCAAGAATGCACTTGTTTTTCACACATTCCTTCTTAATAACTCATGTAAGGGTATTTTAAGTCAAAATAACAAGGCATGGCATATGAGATGAGATGACCATTATGGAATATCATGGAACTTTCAAGAAACTTCCACACCCTTCTAGATGAATCTAGAAGCATCCAATCAATCAATATTTAAAGAGGGCATCAAAGAGTGATGAGAGGTTGGTGAAAGTGAAGCCAAGTCAGAGGAGAGAGAGGGAGAGATAGCCATTGAAGCCATTCCTTCAACTTGAAGCAACTCAAGAATTCTTCCATTACAAGTCTTCTTCTTCAAGAATTGTGCAAACAGAAGGCTAACCATCATCAAAGGATCATCCTGAAGGATTTACAAGCCTTGGTTCGAGCCATAGCATCACTCACCATAGCTTCTTGACAGGTTGGTGAACTCCCCTCTTTCTCTTTATTTATGCTTAGATAGATCATTTTATAGGTATAGAATGATGGTGTTAGGGTAGATGACTAAGCCCTAGAAGTTATAGCTCATTCCATGAGGTTCCATGGCAGAACCTTAAAACTTTAATTTGCAAGAGCTGACTGTTTGATGAGTTCTAGTTAGCATGAATGGGTTTAGAATCACCAGGATAGCATCAAGAATATCTGTGGATCATTATGATGAAGTTTAGTGAGGATTGGTATCAGGTTAAGTTTGTGAACCGTGTTTGTACCAAGATATTCAAGGGCTCTGTTTGGATTATCCACGAGGAGTTAAGAAAAAGTGAACGTATGGTTGTAATCTAGGCATTTAGTAGATCGTTTTTCATGTTGGAATCGAGTCCAGCCGTGGCGTGTGGAGAGAGATAGGAGAGCTCGAAGGTTTGCGCATGGGGGTGGGGGTTCTGAAAACCCTAATTCGTTTGGAGAAGACGAAGGGGAGGCCGTTGGATCAAGTCCCAGAGTTGACATTTTATCCCAATCGTGTGGCTGTGGTTGCATCTGAGAGTGAGAGGGAAAGTTCAAATAAGTTGAAACGCTGCGTTTCATTTAGAGGGCGCTGGGCCCAGTCTTCTATTCCCACCCCCCTTTATTTCTGGCCCACTATTTTTTTAACTGGCGCGTTTACTTGTTGCACCCCCACCCCTTTAATTCAATTAAATTGTTTTATTTTTCTTCTTATATTTTTTTTCTGTCTTGAAAAAATTCATTAAAAATAGTTAAAAAATGATTTTTAATTTCTTCTTTTTTCTATGAGTAGATTAAAATGAGTAGAAAATTATAAAAATAAAATTGAGATTTTATTTTTAGGTTTAATATTTTTAGTAGATTTTCCAATTAAATAGCTCTTTAATTGTTTCATTTTGGTATTTGATTTTGTAGGAATTGTTTTGGTACTTTCCATTAATCTTTTTTACCCATTCTTTTTTATGCAATTAGATGATGAGTCATACTTCCCCATAGGATTTTTTCTAGATTTTTTAGAATTAATCTTGATTAGTTTGATTAGGGTTGAATTTAGGATAGTCTAATTAGGGTTTAGAATTGTGCATAGGTGATGATTCCTTTCTTTGATTGAGTTTTATCTTGATTTTTAGGTAGAAACCTTTATAGATGTTATGAGAAGGTGTTGAGAACCCTTATGAATATTTGTTAAATTTTTTCCCCATTAGTTTAGCATTTTTAGGTATTGTCTGAAGTTGCCTGATGATTTGGCCTGTTCAGTGGGTTATCTGTTCATCTGTGGGGTTCTTTCTGAGGAATTTGATGAAGGGCTTGTGTTGCCTTGAGGATATTGATGGAGAGCATCATGAAGAGAAGCTTGTAGACCAAGATGCAGAGACCCAGAGCTTGTCTCATCTCCTGTTGGTGAGGTTTGAGAGCCTGAAGTTTGAAGGAAGTTCATGGTACTTTCCTGAGGAAGGCACTATGAATGACTTTCATCCTTCCTTCTCACTTCTTTCTTAAGTATCCAATGATGTTGGAGCCAACTTGTGAGTTTAATTTCTCCTGAGGAGGAATGTAAACTGATCACATGTTGTTGAGCCACATGGGATGCAAATCCTAAGTGGAAGCCTCCTAGTACTTTCCTGAGGAAGGTCCTATGGGTCTGTTCACTTAGTTCTACTAGTTGATCTAGGATTTCTTAAGTATCCAATGATGTCGGAGCCAACTTGTGAGTTTAATGTCTCCTGAGGAGGAATGTAAACTGATCACATGTTGTTGAGCCACATGGGATACAACTCCTAAGTGGAAGCCTCCTAGTACTTTCCTGAGGAAGGTCCTATGAGTCTATTCACTTAGTTCCACTAGTTTAAATAGGATTTCCTAAATATCCAATGATGTCGGAGCCAACTTGTGAGTTTAATGTCTCCTGAGGAGGAATGTAAACTGATCACATGTTGTTGAGCCACATGGGATACAACTCCTAAGTGGAAGCCTCCTAGTACTTTCCTGAGGAAGGTCCTATGAGTCTATTCACTTAGTTCCACTAGTTTAAATAGGATTTCCTAAATATCCAGTGATGTTGGAGCCTGCTTGTGAGTTTAATCTCTCCCGAGGAGGGATGTAAACTGATCACAGTGGTTGAGCCACATAGGGTATGACTCCTGAGTATACACCTCCTAGTGTTCTCCTGAGGAAGACACTATGAGCTTGCTTGCTTAGCTCCCTTTCTTTGGTAAGCTTATTCTGAAGCTTGAAGACTGGGAATGATTTCTCCTGCCTAGGGTTCTGCTTGAGAGTTTTGCTTAGGTTTGTTTAGATCCTGTGATTAGGGTTAGGGTTAGAGAATAGATGATTCTTTCTCATGTGTGTTTTGTTTGCCTGATAGCACTTCACTTCCTTTATCTGTTTATTGCTTGATAGCATGTTGATTATTTTCAGTATGATTGCTGTTATTTCATGACTGGCTTGAGGTTGAGATGAGCTTGTGGAGGCTGAAACCCCACACACATTTCCTCCCTCACTTGCATTGCATGCATTTTACTGTTTAAACTGATGTTTTTGTCTGTATTCTATGTATCATTGACATGATCCCTTAGGACTCTCATTTCTTCTGATGAGGATTTGATGATAGACCTTTAGGTTGAAACCTATGCATGACAACTTCTAGGAGTTCCCTGTTCAAACCTCAACCATAGGATGAATCCATGGCATGATAACAGTAGGACTTGATAGTCTCCCTCCTAGTTGAGCCATTTTAATCCGTAGTTACCCGAACTACGTTTGCTCTGATCTTTCATGCCAGATGAAAGTACGTAGGCATAGGATGCGACATCCTAGCGAGCAACCTTCCCCATCTTCCTCCCCGTAGTTAGCCGAACTACGTTGACTCTGATTTCTCATTCTCTGATGAGAATACGTAGGCATAAAGCGCGATGCTTTGCCGAGTCATTTTTCTTTTCTTTTTCAGCCAGCCTTGATAGGTAGATAGATTATAACCAACCCGTCCAAGTAAACAAACAAGCGAGGATCCCGTCGAGTACGACGGACGTGAGGGGTGCTAATACCTTCCCCTTGCGTAACCGACTCCCGAACCCAGACAATGGTTGCGATGACTTTGTCTTACCCTTATTCGTCAGGTTTTTCCGATCGTTTCCTTTCCCGCTCTGAGGGATAAATAACGAAAGGTGGCGACTCTTCTGTCATGCCGGCACCTTATTTTCGCGCAAGCGACAGCCAGTAAGTTTATGTATGCGCATTTTATCAACAACATCGGCGTTCTTTTTCGCAAACAAAACAGATAAATGCTAGACAGACAAACAGAATTGCTGAATAGTATGCATTTTATTGATAACGAACCCCTGAATGGGTAAAAAATGTTTTACAACAGATGCAAGCTCCTGGAATGAGGAAGCCGCGCAAAAAATAAAACATAAATATACATCAGTATATACAAATGTCGGCAACGAGGCGTAGACGAACACCATGAGTTGATCCCTCTATGACCCACTCGACTTCGATACTTCTCCGACGCATCAACTTCAGAAGAGATTGATTCAGATAAACGGCCCTCAGGTCCTCCAAACCACTAAACAAAGAAAGTCCACACGCGGAACGCAGTCATTTGCTTTTTCAAATCCCTAACTTTTGCGTGAACCGCCCTTTGCGGGTTTTCGGTTCACCGGGATACCCTTTTTTGCCGAAGCCGCCCAGTGTAGGTTTTCGACTTCGCGGGTGTACCTTTTTTCAATTTATATCCCTAATTTTTGCCCGAACCTTTTTATTCTGTTTTTGGTTCGCCGGGATGCCCCTTTTTTGCCTGGACTCTCCTTTTTTGTCCAGCGGGTCGCTTTCAAGCAAAGTATTTTTTAACCGCGTCCGCGTTCACCGGGGATGCAAAATATTCGCCATCCATCGTGGATAACAACAAAGCTCCTCCCGAGAAGACCTTGCTGACGACGTACGGACCTTCGTAATTTGGAGTCCACTTGCCCCGGTGATCGGAATGTGGAGGAAGAATCTTCTTCAGGACGAGATCACCCGTCTGAAAGCTTCTAGGACGCACCTTCTTATCATAAGCTTTCTTCATTCGGCTTTGGTACAGACGACCAATCGCAATCGATGCTAACCTCTTCTCGTCCATCAGGCTGAGTTGGTTCAGTCGGTTCTGAAGGTGAGATAATACTTAGAAAGGGGGGGATTGAATAAGTATGAAAATTAATACTTGAAAATAATCACACAATTATTTTTATCCTGGTTCGTTAAACAACTACTCCAGTCCACCCTTCCAGAGTGATTTGCCTTTCTCAACAAGGACTTAATCCACTATTAAATCAAACTGATTACAATAGTATCACCTAAGAACAACCGTTCTTAGTCTTCTCAAGAGCTACTGATTCTCACTGAATCCTCTTAAGGAATATCCTTTACAATCAATGTAAATTAAATACAAGAGTTTTTAATGCTTCTAGAAAGCTATAATCACAACAGTGATTTTTCTCTTAGGTTTAAAGTACAATGAGATTCTATGAAGAATTTAAGAATGAGAGCTTATAGAATATTATGATTTCTTTTCAGCAAGTGTGTAGCGCTAAAGAATGAAGTGAAGATCTCCTTTTATAGGCAGCTGAGTCATGCAAGCTGAACATTGAAAAGAGAGTCCAAAAGGTCTGAGCCTTTTTGTCTTCACATGCACTGACCTTTCCTTGAAATAGATGGCACAGATAAATCCTTTTTGTCTGTGTAAGTGTGTCTAGCACAAATAAGGAAAGAGACGTTGAATAGTTCCAACGGATACATTCTTGAAAACACTTCTTCAGTTTCAGCAAGTTCTTCAGAGTTTGAATGGATCAGAGTCTTCTGATGAGATTCAGAACTATGCTGTATCAGAGTCTTCTGCAACGTGTGTGCTTCTAGCATGTTTATCATCAGAGCATTTTGACACAGAACTTCAGTACAGGGCAGCATAGGTACTTTCAGAAACTTCTGTAGACTAATGCTTTGAGAAACTCTTCAATCAATATTCTTCTATACTTCTGATGCTTCAGCTTCAGATGCTTCTGACTTTCTTCAGATGCTTCTGACTATCCTCAGATGCTTCTGACTCAGAATGTTCTGGAGCTTCTTTCTTCAGATCCTTCTGGAGACTACGCTCAGGATCTTCTGTAAGGAGCAAACAAATTCTTCTGTAAGATGCATCTGGTGCTTCAGAGTCAGAATAACTTCTTGTATTCAAGGCAGATTTGCTTCTAGAGAATTAATATAATTTTAATCTACAATAAAACTCTCAAACAAATTTTAGAGTATATAATTCTTAAATATAAATTTCCTAACAGTTATCATCAAAACAAAGAGTAATTATTAAGAACCAATCTGTGTTCTAACAGGTTCGTAATCCATTCTGCCTCGTCGAGTTTCACATCAACCAAAACTCGCAAAGAAGGGATCTCTACTTCTAACGGTAGGACAGCTTCCATACCGTACACCAAGGAGAAAGGAGTTCCCCCGGTCGACGTACGTACCGTTGTACGATAACCGTGCAGTGCAAACGGCAACTCTCGTGTCAATCTTTGTAGGTCACAACCATCTTCTGAACAATCTTCTTTATGTTCTTGTTGGCCGCTTCAACGGCGCCATTCATCTTCGGCCGGTAAGGAGATGAGTTGCGGTGTTCGATCTTGAAGCTCTGGCACAGCTACTTCATCATCTTGTTATTCAGATTCGAACCATTATCAGTAATGATCCGCTCGGGAATTCTGTAACGACAGATGATGTCCCTCTTTATGAATTTAGCCACTACCTGCTTGGTCACATTAGCATACGAGGCTGCCTCCACCCACTTGGTGAAGTAGTCGATAGCTACTAGAATGAAGCGATGACCGTTAGATGCGGTGGGCTCGATCTTGCCTATCATGTCGATGCCCCACATGGAGAACGGCCACGGGGAGGACATGACATTCAACGGGCACGGCGGCACATGAACTTTATCAGCATAAATCTGGCATTTATGACATCTCTTCGCGAATCTGAAGCAATCTGACTCCATTGTCAGCCAGTAGTATCCTGCTCTCAGGATCTTTCTCGTCATAGCATGCCCGCCGGCGTGCGTACCAAATGTGCCTTCATGGACTTCTTCCATGAGCATACTCGCCTCTTTCTCATCTACACATCTGAGTAGCACGAGATCATGGTTTCTCTTATACAGAACTCCATCAGGATTGAGGTAAAAATTTCCAGACAGCCTCCTCAGAGTCTTCTTATCCTGGGTTGACGCACCCGCAGGATATTCCTTAGTCATAAGGAAAGTCTGGATGTCATGGAAACATGGCTTGCCGTCGGCGGCTTCCTCGATTGCAAAGACAAACGCATGTTTATCAAGACGCGAAAGGACAATTCTTGGAGCCTCATTCCAAAAATTGACTTTATACATTGAAGCCAACGTGGCTAAGGCATCAGCCATCTGATTTTCAGCCCTGGGCACATGATGGAGTTCCACTCGATCAAAGAACGGAAGTAGCCTTTTGGCATAATTCATGTACAATACCAAATTCGATTGACGGGTCTCCCACTCCCCTTTAATTTGGTTGTTCATAAGCGCTGAGTCACCATATACGTCTAGGTTCTTGATTCTCAAATCAATTGCCTCTTCTAGACCCATGATGCATGCTTCGTACTCCGCCTCATTATTGGTGACTGGAAACGTCAGTCTCGCAGTAAACGGGATATGGGATCCGTGGGGAGTCGTGATGATTGCCCCTATGCCACTTCCATAGGAATTGACCGCCCCATCGAATATCAATTTCCACTGGGATCTCCTATCTGACCCCTCGTCGGGCAACGGCTCATCGCAATCCTTCGCTTTGAGAAACATGATATCCTCATCAGGGAATTCAAATTTCATCGGCTGGTAATCTTCGATCGGCTGTTCGGCAAGGTAATCAGACAATACGCTTCCCTTGATGGCCTTATGGGACACGTACTGAATATCATATTCCGTTAACACCATTTGCCATCTGGAAATCCTGCCCGAAAGAGCCTGCTTCTCGAAGACGTACTTGATCGGATCCATCTTCGAAATTAGCATGGTGGTGTGATTGAGCATGTACTGTCGTAAACGTTTGGCAGCCCCGGCTAGTGCACAACACGTTTTCTCCAGCATCGAGTAACGAGATTCACAGTCAGTGAACTTTTTACTCAAATAGTAAATGGCATGCTCCTTTCTGCCCGTCTCGTCGTGCTGACTGAGAACACACCCCATACTATTCTCAAGAACTGTCAAGTACATGATTAATGGCCGTCCAGCCACTAGGGGTATCAAGATTGGAGGTTCTTGAAGATACTGCTTTATCTTGTCAAATGCCTTCTGGCAATCCTCATTCCAGATAATTGCCTGATCTTTCTTCAAAAGCTTGAACATCGGTTCACACGTGGCCGTGAGCTGAGAGATAAACCTTGCAATGTAGTTTATTCTGCCCAAGAAACCACGAACTTCTTTTTCTGTTTTCGGCGCTGACATTTCTTGAATGGCTTTTATTTTCGCAGGATCAACCTCGATGCCTCGTTCACTCACGATAAACCCCAGTAACTTTCCGGACCGTACTCCGAAAGTACATTTGTTAGGATTCAGCCTCAACCTTAACTTCCTAAGCCTCTCAAAAAGCTTCAATAAGTTGACCAGATGCTCTTCCTCTGTTTGGGACTTCGCAATCATGTCATCAACATAGACCTCGATCTCATGATGAATCATGTCATGAAACAAAGTTACCATCGCTCGTTGGTAAGTGGCCCCTGCGTTCTTCAGACCGAAGGGCATTACCTTATAGCAAAATGTTCCCTATGGAGTGATAAACGTCGTTTTCTCCATGTCCTCCGGCGCTATCTTGATCTGATTGTAACCGGATAAGCCATCCATGAACGAAAACACGGAGAACTGGGCTGTGTTGTCGACCAACACATCGATATAAGGCAACGGGAAATCATCTTTAGGGCTCGCCCTATTCAAATCCCGATAATCGACGCACATGCATACCTTACCGTCCTTCTTCGGTACAGGCACTATGTTGGCGACCCACGGAGGGTAACTAGTGACTGCTAAGAAGCCAGCATCAAGCTGTTTCTGCACTTCTTCTTTGATTTTAAAGGCCATGTCTGGTCTCGTCCTCCTAAGCTTCTGCTTAACGGGAGGGCAATCTTCTCGCAGTGGCAAGTGGTGGACCACGATGTCCGTGTCAAGTCCGGGCATATCTTCGTATGACCAAGCAAAGACGTCACTATACTCTCTTAGCATCTCGACCAATCTCTGCTTGACATCACTCTGCAACGCAGCCCCTATCCTGGCGTTTCTGACGAGCTCTTCAGAACCCAAATTCACAATCTCAATCTCCTCTTCATGAGGCAGAATAACTTTTTCCTCTTGTTTCAACAAGCGGGCCAACTCTTCAGGAAGGTCTTCGTCTTCATCAATCTCTTCTTCGGCTTGATAGATCGGGCAATCGAAGTCGAAGTGAGCCGTAGAAGGTCCAGAGTCGATGTCATCTGTTATGTGGATCCTGCAATAACAAGGGTTAAGTTTAAAACAAGGATGCGCAGGTTAGCACAAACCCCATTGCCATTTTACTGTTTTTCAAAACAAATATAAAACAGGAATAACAGAGATCACAATATTTGAATACGAAGAAAACTCCTTTGATTTATTAACAAAATGCATGTACATAATCCAACGAGGCCCTGACAATAAAACCACTATGCCCCGGGTAGGACATAGGGTTGTACAATGATTGGAGAAAGTAAATCATTACTCTTCACTTGTCATCTGGATGATATCCTTGATGGTCCAATTGTGGAGGCCCTCGCCTGGCTTGCTTGGCTGAATCCAAGAGTCGAGATCACAATCGCTATCCCCGCTGTCTTCAGACGTTGCGTTGATGCTTTCGAAAATCACTCCGCCAGTGGTAAATTGGATCGGCCCTTTACCTCGAGATGCACCGCTAGAAGAAGAGGAAGAAGCTTCAGCTCCAGGAGAATATCCCAACCCAAACTTATCCTGCTTGTTGGGTATCTCCGAAATACGCCCCCAGCCTGGGGTAGATCCAGCTTGGACAACGGCCCGAGCTTCCTTGAACGAGGAGAGATTCATCTCTGGATTTTCTGTGACTACAGGAGCTACTTCTTTCACCTTGACGGCTTCGAACGCTTGGCAAAGAGTTTCATGGATTTCGCCATCCATTTCCACATACTTGAAGGATGACAAATGGCTCACCATTATGTCCTCCTCGCCGCACACGGTTACGATGCTTCCCCCGACAGCATATTTGAGCTTTTGGTGCAACGTGGAGGTCACGACACCAGCAGCATGGATCCATGGCCGGCCCAAGAGGCAACTGTAGGCAGGCATGATGTCCATAATATAAAAGACTGCGTCAAACGTTTCCGGACCGACTTGGATCGGCAGGGTCACCTCCCTGAAAACGTGGCGTTTAGTTTCGTCGAACACCTTTACAACCAGATCACTGGGTGTGCAGAGCACTCCACGAGTGTCCAACTTCATTAATGCCTTCTTCGAAAGAACATTAAGCGACGAACCCGTGTCCACCAGCACGTGCGACATGACTGTGCCCCTGCACTCTACCGAGATGTGCAGGGCGCTATTGTGATTTCTCCCTTTTGGCGTCAGCTCTAAGTCTGTGAAACTTAGCCCATTGCTACCATTTACGTGGGCTACAACCTCTTCTAGCTGATTCACCGATATCTCTTGCGGTACATAGGCGGCGTTCAACACCTTCAGCAGCGCATTGCGGTGTGCTTCAGAACACAGCAACAAGTTGAGAATGGAAATCTTCGAAGGCGTCTGATGGAGATGATCTACAATCTTGTAGTCACTCTTTTTGATCAACCGCATAAACTCCTCGACATCTTTGACAAGCAAGTCTTTCTCTACCCCACACGGGACCTCTTCGACGACTTTGCTTTTACCTTTATCGGCCGCATCAGCTCTGACCGCTTTCTCTGCCACGACCTCTGGCGGTGCAAATACTCGGCCGCTGCGAGTAATACCACTGATTCCTGCAAGATTCTCCGCAGTCGACCCATACGGTTCCAGCTCCAACTTCTGTCCGTTGCAATAGACTTCAGCCCCATAATGCCACGGAGCGGCGTTAGTGCTCTCGAAGGGTATTGGCCCAGCTTTGGTAATAGTAATTGTGGGCGGTCTGGGCGCAGAAATAGTTATCGGCCGGCGAGGGATGGTGATGGTGGCAACTTCATCGGCCTGCTTCAGCACTACCTCTCCTGATCCACTTTCAGCCCTCCGGCTAAACTGCAGAATCCCCTCAGTCATCAGACTTTGAATTCCTTCTACCAACTGCTCACATCCATCAGAACATGTGGCACAGTCCATACATAGCTCTCCGCAACCTGGAAAGAACCCTCTTTTCAGCAACTTAGCTTTAACGAAGCTAAGCGGCGTCTTCAGCTCTTTGACGTCAGTCAACAGATCTGCACTCTCTTCTTCGATAATGGCGTTCACTCCGCCTCCCCTATGATTCGGCATAGGGTTCTCCGTGACATTGGGCACATTATCGGAGAAGTTAATGATCTTGGCATCCACCAAGTCCTGCACCTTGTGCTTGAAGGCTTTGCAGCTCTCGATTGTGTGGCCTGGTGCCCCTGAGTGGAAGTCGCAAGTGGAATTGGCGTCGTACCCTGGTGGAGGTGCCCCTGTCAAGGGAGCCATCATCCTCTTCTGGACCAACTAAAGCTGAAGCAAAGTCTGCAAGAGTTGCGCGTACGGCATGGGCGGTGCCTCGAAGTGACGGCTTGCCAAAGATGCCCGATTCTGGTATTTTTTATATCCCTGTTGATTCGGTTGCTGCTGCTGCTGCGGAGCTGCCGGGATATTTATACTGGCTACCTGCTGTTGAGGGCCTTTGCCCTTCCTTCGAGCGTTGGTCACAGCGCTCGCATCTCCTTCTCGCCTTTTACCAGCATAAGGTTTCTTTCCACCTCCTCCAGCTGAGGATCACTCACCTTGGATTTTCCCGATCTTGATTCCATTCTCGACGTGCTCGCCCATGATAATGAGAGCTGAGAACGTCCCAGACATACCGCTGACTAACTTTTCATAGTAAACCCCCGGGAGGGTGGCCACAAACATCTGCACGAGCTCGCGTTCAACCATCGGCGGCTGAACCCGAGCTGCCAACTCACGCCACCGCTGGGCGTACTCCTTAAATCCTTCATTATTCCTCTGCGACAAGTTCTGGAGCTGGACTCGGTTCGGGGCCAAGTCGCTGTTGTACAGGTAATGGTGCACAAACGCTTCAGCGAGATCCTTCCATGTGCGCACACTAGTGGGCTCCAGACCCATGTACCACTCGAGGGATGGCCCGGAAAGACTGTCTTGGAAGAAGTGCATCAGCAACTTCTCGTCTTCGGAATGAGCAGACATCTTCCTGTAGTACGATCTCAGGTGGACACGAGGGCAAGTGGTGCCCTTATATTTTTCGAATTCAGGTACCCTGAACTTAGGAAGTACCTTGAAATCAGCAATTAATCCCAGCTTGTACATATCAACGCCCAAAGTATTCTGATTCTCGATATCTCTCATTTTATCTTCAAGTGCTTTGAATCTGAGCCGCGCTTCAGCATTCAGCTCCCCTTCAGCACCCCTTTGAGAGAACACATCATCCTGATGATCCTCAAGCCATGGCTGAGGCACCAACAGATTCCCGACGCCTGCATTACCGTTGCCTGGCCCGATATTGACATTAGCTCCCAGACTCCCATTACCGACGCCTGCCATATTGAGTCCGATGTTGGCCATCATGTTTCCATTAGCACTGCCGTTGCCCCCGGCCACGGGGACACCATTCTGTGGAGTATCAATTGGTGGAGGAGTAGGCACGGTCCCACCGTGGAGTATGCCGTTGCTATCAACCCTGGAGATCAAAGGCTGGACCAAAGTTCTGAGCTGATCTTGGCCATTGGCGACCACTTGCATGAGCTCCATGAAGCGATCCATCCTCTCGCGGAGCTCCTGAACATCTGTTTGCACTTGATCCATGATCCTGGTCTGATTAGCTCTAGTCGGATAACGGTGAATTAGTCTCTGATCAATCCTGGAACCACCGGAAACAACCTGGGACACCTGTAAACCTGAAAAAACCTGTAAACACCAAAGGGTTTGGAAAAACAACAAAATGCTCCTCATGCCAATGCTTCATGCAAATGCATGCGTGTGTGTGTGTGTTTGGGAGATTTCCCCCGATCCTAGTGCCTGAGTGCCAGTGCTGCTAATAATAAGAAGAAGAAGTCCGAGTCCAATCATGGAAACAACAATCTCATATATAAAGAAAGCCTATCAAGGCAGTACATAGCATCAGCGAGTACAAGATGAATCGACAGCGTGACCTCAACCAACAAGCCTGGTGATGGTCAGCATACAGCAATGATCAAAACAAAAGGAATACAAATAGTCAAGTACGGCCACGGGCGCGATACTCTTCTAACAACTCCTTCGTTTCTGGATGATCCGGCAGAGTGAGTAACCCCTCGACGAGTAATTCCCTCTGCACAATGGTATACTGAAGTCCTTCAACCAAACCTTCCCATGCTCCTTCGCCGAAGCAATCTTCTAACTTCCGCTTTTTGGACTCAAACGTCAGCTTGCGCTCCTTCAGGTTAGCGAGAGCTTTGTTGAGCTGGCCTTCGGCGGCGTATCTGCGGGCGGTTTCTTCATCAAACCTCTTCTCACTGTCCTTCACCTGGGCTTCAAGCTTGGAGATCTGTAGCATCAGCTTATCCTCTCGCTCTTTCCTGGTGGCCAGGGAAGCCTTCCAGTGCTGGTTGAACTTGGATATCCTCCGATATGCCTCGTCCAAGTGCTGCTTCTTTGTAGCCAGTACGTCGTTGACAACTTTGAAGTCTCGACCCATGCGTTCCCGCTCGGCTATCTGCTTAGTCAGGTCTATACCTAGCTGGTTCACCAACTCTGTCTGCCTTTTGAAAGAATGAACGGCCTCGTTCCTCTCGCTTCGGAGCTGAGCTAATTCCTTCTCCAGTTCTTCGTTCGCCCGCTTCAACTCATCTCGCTCAGCTAACACCTGATTATGCTGCTGAATGGGCACAGTAGTAGGCTCTTCAATCGTTGGAGGGCTTTCTGGCTTGGCATGAGGAAACGGCATCCCTATGGAATTTGCCCTGGCTTTGATCCAAGTCAAATATGGAAGGTAGGCTTGATTGTTGCTTTTTCCCAGCAAAGGCTTTCCTCGCTTACTGATACCATTCCACGCGCGCTAAAGTTTGGACAACAGATCCCCCTCTAGAAGACCAGTGAGGTACAGAGATTCCTGTACCTCTTCATCCTTCGGCGGCGCTCTCAAAGCATACGCGAACTGTCGAACCAGCAACGATGGATTGTAGTTTATACAACCCTTCCTACCTATCAAAGGCACATTTGGAAACCCGCTGCAACTGAAGATCACCTCAGTACCCAACCTATCTCTGTCGAACCAGTCAATATCCTCTACCGATAAACTCATCAGACGCTCAGGCCACTCAGCTGTGGCTGCAGACAAGACAGAAGGACCCCTCTTGGGCAGATGACTATCAAGCCATTTGTACAGCAAAGGTACGCAGCACGAGACATTTTTCCCCCTCCTGTTCTCGTTTTTGTAGTGGACTGAGTGATAGACATCTCCTATCAAGGTAGGGACTAGATTCCCTGAAGCGAAGATGTGAAATGCATCGAAGTCTACAAAATCGGGCATATTAGGGAACAGGATGATGCCATATATGCATAGAGCGAGGATGGCATTGAACGCGACCCAACATCCGTCCTTGGCACACTACTGAGCCTTACCCACCAGAAACTGCAAGGAGAACCCAGGAACCTTGTTCCAACTAGTCAATACTAACTCGGAGGCGTCCAGATGAAGTGAAGGAGCCAAACCTTGTTCCAACTGTCAAAGATTAAAGAGGAAGTCAAAAGACTACTTCGTTGCAAATTCATCCGCACAGCCAAGTATGTCGAATGGTTGGCTAAGATAGTACCTGTTATTAAAAAGAATGGGTCTTTAAGAGTTTGTATAGATTTTAGAGATCTAAATGCTGCAACTCCTAAAGACGAGTATTCAATGTCAGTAGCAGAAATGTTAGTGGATTCTGCAGCAGGACATGAATATCTTATCATGTTAGATGGATATTCTGGTTATAACCAAATATTCATTGCTAAAGAAGATGTTCCTAAAACTGCTTTTAGATGTCTCGGGGCTTTAGGAACCTACAAATGGGTAATGATGTCTTTTGGTCTTAAAAATGCTGGTGCCACTTACCAAAGAGCGATGAATTCTATCTTCCATGATTTTATATACACTTTCATGCAAATTTACATTGATGATATTATTATAAAATTTATTTCTGGGAAGAGTCATATTGATCATCTTCGACATTCATTCTTAAGGATGAGAAAATTTGGTCTCAAAATGAATCCTCTTAAATGTGCGTTTTGTGTACAGGCAGGAGATTTTCTGGGCTTTGTGGTTCACGAGAAGGGGATCGAAATAAATCAAAATAAAACTAAAGCCATAATGGCAGCGAAAGCTCCATCAACTAAGAAGGAGTTATAATCATTATTGGGCAAGGCCAACTTTTTGAGAAGGTTTATATCTAACTTAAGTGGCAAGACACAAGCATTTTCGCCATTGCTTCGTTTCAACAACGATGGTTTCAAGTGGGGGCACTTACAACAGGAAGCCTTCGACAAGCTCAAGGATTACTTAAGTCACCCACCAATCTTATCACCACCTTGTAGAAATAAAAGTATGAGATTGTATATAGCTGCATCTGATAGAACTTTAGGGAGCATGTTGGCTCAAGAAGATGAGAATGGAATCGAAAGAGCTATTTATTATCTTAGTAGAGTTTTAAATGATGCAGAAACTAGGTATAACATGATTGAAAAGTTATGTTTATGCTTGTATTTCTCTTGTACCAAATTAAAGCAATATATAAATCCTGTTGATGTGTATGTATCGTCTCATTTTAATGTTATAAAACATATGTTATCTAAACCTATTTGTCGCTTGCGCGAAAATAAGGTGCCGGCACAACAGAAGAGTCGCCACCTTTCGTTATTTATCCCTTAGAGCGAGAAAGGAAACGATCGGAAAAAACCTAACGAAAAAGGGTAAGACAAGATCGTCGCAACCTTTGTCTGGATTCGGGAGTCGGTTACGCAAGGGGAAGGTATTAGCACCCCTCACGTCCGTCGTACTCGACAGGATCCACGCTTGTTGTGTTTACTTGGACGGGTTGGTTTTATTCTATCTACCTATCAAGGCTGGCTTAAACAAAAAAAGAAAAATGACTCGGCAAAGCATCGCGCTTTATGCCTACGTATTCTCATCAGAGAACGAGAAATCAGAGTCAACGTAGATCGGCCTACGACGGGTTATGGGGGAAGGTAGCTCGCCAATACATCAGTACTGTGCCTACGTACTCTCAACAGGTATGAGAGATCAGAGCTCACGTAGTTCGGGACACTATGGTTTATTTCCTGTCTTTTACGAAAGAAGTGTTTTTTATTGTGTTTGCGATTTCAATCGCACTAGATACTATGACCTGAGAGTGAATGCGTCGCATGTCACCCAAAGGGTACCATACTAAACATCCAGACTGTGGAAAAGAAACTCTCCCACAATCCTTTCTCAGATAGCTTAAGGCTCGTAACGTACGAAAGAAATCATTCATAATTACTGTATCTTAAACTGTTTTGAGATGAGAAGAGAACAGGCCCAACTAGGAGGGAGACTATCAAGTCCTACTGTTGTCATGCCATGGATTCATCCTATGGTTGAGGTTTGAAACATGGAACTCCTAGAAGTTGTCATGCATAGGTTTCAACCTAGAGTTCTATCATCAATTCCTTATCAAAGGAAATGAGAGTCCTAAGGGATCATGTCAATGATACACCAAAACAGACAAAGCATCAACTTAACAGTAAAATGCATGCAATGCAAGTGAGGGAGGAAATGTGTGTGGGGCTTCAGCCTCCACAAGCTCATCTCAACCTCAAGCCAGAATGGATAACAGTAATCATACTGAAATATAAACAACATGCTATCAAGCAAGAACAGTAAACTGCAGTCATACAGAAAGAAAGAAAATAAAATGCCATCAGACAAACAAGCCACATGGGCAAGGGAGCTGGGCTCTACTGAATACCCGCAAGCAAAGCCACACAGTAACAATACAAGCAGAGGGAGCAACTCAACCTCTAGTGCAATCATGCTCCTAGAGTCTACCTAGTCTAGATATGAACTTATTCTAATACATCAAGCAAGTCAAACAAAACACATCAATACAGCAAAGAAAAAGAAAAGAAAGCAGACTCCTCTCTCAAGCCTCATCTTTTCCAACAGCAACTCAGTCTTCAGACTTCAATCACTCTTGACAAATATCAATTTGCTTTCCCAGGTTTCAACCCCTCAACATAAGTTTCAACTTATCTTCTCTGAGCTTCAGCTCCTCGATCAGTTCCACCTTCAGGCTTCACTATCAATCATAAGTATCAACTTGGCTCGTTCAGGATCTCCTGGTATCAAAGCAAGTATCAACTTCCTTTGTTCTTCAAGCTTCAGCTGGAATGGCAATGCTCAAGGATTCATCCTCTTCCATACTCTTCATTGAAGTCTTCATCTTCAAGCTCAAGCTCAACATCTCTCAAGAAAATTAAACCAGAGGAAATCACTTACTGGATAAGCTGGGGATATTGAACCGCTTATTGACCACCAAAGGTGACCTATAAGGGTTCAACATCAAAGGAATGGTTCCCTCAAAAGTTCTACTTCCTCGGTACAATCACTTATCCCTCCAAAGGAGAGAGGTGTATACCATGGAAGGACTTTGAATCATAGGGAGGAATGGAGGTGAAAGATACCATCCATGTTTAAGAAAGGAGTTAACTAAGTCTAAACTCTTCCTAATCCCTAACCCTAAAACAATCAACAAAACAAATAAGGTCAAGATCTCAAGCTCCTCAATGCTCCTCCATGCTCCTACTATGCTCCTTAATGCTACGCCAAGCAATCCCAAGCTCTCCAAGCCCACAAAGCAAAGCAAACAAAAATACAAGCCCACAAGGGCAACACAAACAATCATCAACTACAAAAATCATCTAAAAATAGTATACTACTATATTAAAGCCTAATATAATTTCTAAGGGATTCTACATACCTACCCTTAATACCCTTATATGCCCCAATACCTATCTTGACTTAGAAACCCAAAATTCTAATGTTATTGTGGACCTATGTTAAGGATTAACCTAATTCTACACAACCTAAAATCATCTAATCAAAACTAACTCAAAATTCATCACAAAATTATGGAATAAATCCAGGGGGAAGCTAAAGCTTATATCTAACTATCCTAACAAGAATGGCCTAAAAATGCTAAGGGAACTACCTAAAAAAAAATCTACAAATTCATGTATCAACATAAAAGAAATAAAATGCAATAAAAGTAGAAAATACACAAGAAATATCAAAAATGCATGAAATGAAAATATTTTTATTTGATAATTTTCTAGACATTATTATGAAATGGGAGCAAAAATTCCCACTTAAAAATCATTAATTTTCCATTTATTATGATTTTTCAAAGTTTGAAATAAAATGGAGAAAATAAAATAAAAATATGAAAGGAGGTGGTGTGGGTAGCAAACAGATGCAGTTCATTACGCGCATGGGCCCAGAATGGGGGTTCAGAAAGTAAACGCGCTAGGCCCATTCATTAATCAGAAAATCAGAAAGAAAAAAGGGAGAGAAATTGAGAAAAACGTGGTGGGAATAGTAAGGGGATTCAGTTCAAAATTGAGTGGGCCTCGTAATGGGGGTGTGGACATCAATTATTCACTTAAGCCCAAGACCTCACTTAAATGAAACGCCTGCGTTTCATGCTTCTCAAAATTTCCCTCTTCAAGTTGAAATTAAATCGTGTCCGTTGGATTTAACTCTAGTCAACCAGTCTTGCTTGATCTAAGGGCATGGAACTCATCTTCTTCCTCCAGCCATGAATTAGAGGGAAACATCCATGGAACAGAGCTTCAAACACTCATCTTCCTCAACTCGGATTCTATTAATACCTCACCAAATGCAACAATTAAAAACCCTAGATTGCTCCAAATTTCACCAGGAATCTAGCCATGGCATCAGAACTCATTGAAACTCTCTCAAACCTAAAACCCGATCGCGAATCAAAAAGAAGCTCAAACCTCAACTATCATGGTTCTTAAAATTTCTTGGCTCAGAATGATCACCCTCTTGCGCTGATTAATTTCCACTATAGAACTCAGATTATATCTCGATATCCAGCATGTTCTTGATCCTCAAAGAAATGGTGTCCAATATTCAACCTTCACCAATTGCTCTCTAACTCTCCAAAATCCATCACCTATGTGTCTCTAACCTTTCTATACTAACAAATTAACCTAATTATGCATAAAACATGGTGTAGTGAAGAATTTGCAAACCTGGTTATTCTTGATCAACAGATGGTGAAATCCTTCACTTCAAGTCTTGAAACTCTTCAGAAAGTTGCCTTGGATGCTAATCTTGCTACTGTTTGCAACAAATTTGATGGAGGAGGCTTCAATCTCAGAATTCGATTCTAACTTGCTACCTTGAAAGTTCAATCACCAACTCTTCAATTCACCATGGATTTGCTCTCAAATCAATGTGCACACCTTCAGAATCATCAATGGAATGTGTTTGTATAGAAAAATGAATGGAATTGAGGAAGAATGTAGAATTGAAACTTGACTTCCAATGGAAGCAACAAGATGGCACTCTCTCTCTCAAACCTCTTTTCTCACCAACCTTGCATCTGAGCAAGCTCTAACCATTATATAGAACTTGTTAGAACTGTCCAGAACCTTCTGGAACAATCCAATGAGTATTTGAGCTTCTCATCTCATGATATTTTGATTTCACTTCTCACCAAATGCTATCTCATGCCATAGTCCTTGTAACCCTCAATTCTGACTTGAAATTCTCCCCACATGAGATGTATGGTGTGTTACAACCCTTAACTAACTTGTACATTGAGTTTTTTTTTCATGTTTTGCTTTGGTGCCTTAAGATGCAAGTAAGCCATTTCCAAAGCAGCCCTATGATCTAGGCCTCAAATCAAAATTGTGGCTGAACCATTGTTTTTAGAATGTCATTTAGAGTCAAAATGACCTATTATATGACATGGTTTGGATGTGTAACTTGTGATTTTCAATTTTCAATTTCAACTTATTTAACTTATGCCTCCATTTTAGGCCATTTTTATCACTTTTTGATACAAGCCTTTTCAACATCTCATGACCTCCCTACTAGCCTTAAAACATCATTCTAAGCAAGCTTGATGTTGAAGATTTTTCCATTTGAAGCTTGGAAATAGGAGATATGGCCTTATGCTTGAAATGACCTATAACCTCCAAATGACCAAAATGCCCTTGACTTGCCAAAGCCATAAGTTGAGTTCTACAAATCCTATCAAGGACTTCTAGTACTCTCTAGAAAGCTAAGAAGATGCTATACAACATTCATGTTGACCAAGAGTTCATAGGAATCATCCTACTAGGGCAAAAGTTGGATGCAAGTTGGGTGACTTTCAAGGACCCAGATTCACATACCTCAGATGACCTGTAATTTGTCAAAGTCATAACTTGAGCTCTACAAATCCTATCAAGGACTTATAGTACTCAAATTAAATCTAAAAACAAGCTCTACAACATTCATTTTATGGGGAAGATGAGATGACAATCACATCTTGAGCTAAACTGCCTTGAAGATAGGGATCAAACTAGGGGATTTTACACTATCAAGCCTTAGAAACCCTAGCTTAAAACTTCTCAAACTCCTCAATCATGATGAGTTGGTCTAAGAATCATCCTTATAGTATCTCAATGCATCATTCCATGATCACATGGCTCTTGGATTAGGTCTCAACCCTCTCCAAATCATCAGTTGACCTAGGGTTGACCCAGTCAAACCCTAATTCCACCACTCATGGCTGCATCTTCTGAATTCTTGTACAATGACCTCTATAGGCTTCATGATGGCTTTCAAGACATCTCATAAGCTTTCTCAAAGCTTCAAGTCCATCCTCATAGCCTCAGAATCATCTGAGGAGCTCCCACAACTCTCAAGTTATGAGACACACAACCTTGGTTTCAACCAATCTCTCTGAGGATCTCTTGAGTTCTCTGACAAAGATATCAACCTTTGAACACTTGAATAACCTTCTTGGCTAGCTTCAAAGTCTCATATAACTCTTGCTGGGTGATCATACCTCTTGATCTACTGCACACATATCCATGAGAAGCAGATGATCATGCTGGTGAACACAAGCTTGGTAAATAAATGTTGGTCAAATTTTGGGGTGCAACACTATCTTGCACATTCAAATTGGCAAATGGGATTTAGCCTTAACAAAATAATCTTTAACATATTAACCTTTAAAGGCTATGAAAGGGCAAATAGTGGCGGACTTCATAGTTAACCATTCTATCAACAAAAAGGATTTGAATTATGTTGAATTAAAATCGTGGAAGTTATACTTCGACGGATCAAGCCATAAAAATGGAACAGGAGTAGGCATACTTATTATTTCTCCTGAACAAATTCCAACAAAATTTAAATTTAGCATCACAGGGCCTTGCTCTAACAATGAGGCTGAATATGAGGCATTGATTGCTGGCCTTGAAATTTTGTTAGAATTGGGGGCAACTAGGGTCAAAATAATGGGAGACTCAGAGTTGGTGGTGAAGCAAATCACAAAGGAATACAAATGTGTTAAAGAGAATCTCATCATGTACTTTATGGTTGCAAATAGGCTATTTAAGAAGTTTGAAGAAGTGGCCATCCAACACATACCCAGAATAGAAAACCAGATTGCTAATGACTTAGCTCAAATTACTTCTGGATACAGAGTGTGGAAGGAAAATCTTTAAGAAGTCATCGAAGCAAGATGGAAAGTGGTAGCCGTTGGATTATGCCCATCAGACTTGGAAACAATTAAGCTCGGGTGCGTGAATGGAGAGAATTTTGAAATTTTTGCTATAGATGGTCTAACGGATACAGATTGGAGAAAGCCTATAGTCGAATACCTTCAAAACCCAACGGCTTCGATGGAACAAAGAGTCAGGTATCAAGCCTTAAGTTATATGCTCATGGGTAATGAATTATTTAAAAAGACCCCTGAGGGAGTCTTGTTAAAACGCCTTAGTGAAATAGAGGCATATTTAGCGCTTTCGGCAGTTCATAGTGGGGCCTGTGGAGCACACCAAGTTGGCCATAAAATGAAATGGTTGTTGTTTCGACAGGGAATGCATTGGACCACTATGCTAAGGGATTACATAGAGTTCACCAAGGGTTGTCAGGAGTGTCAGATCCACGCTGGCATACAGCATATCCCTGCAAGTGAGTTACACTCCATAGTAAAACCATGGCCTTTCAGAGGATGGGCTTTGGATATAGTGGGAGAAATTCGACCAGCATCGTCAAAAAACCAAAGGTATATCTTGGTTGGTATTGACTATTTTACCAAATGGATTGAAGCAATACCATTAGTAAATGTAGGTCAAGAAGATGTTATTGAATTAATCCAAAATCACATCATCTATAGATTTGGTATCCCAGAAACAATTACAACAGATCAAGGGTCAGTTTTTACTGGTCGAAAGATGCAAGAATTTTCCAAATAAATAGGTTTCAAACTCTTAACTTCTACACCTTATTATGCTCAGGAAAATGGGTAAGTAGAAGCTGCTAACAAGGTGGTGATTGGACTAATCAAGAGGCATGTGGGAAAGAAGCCTAGAAATTGGCACAAGACATTAGACCAGATCCTGTGGGCATGTAGAACATCCCCCAAGGAGGCTACTAATACTACGCCATTTTGACTTACCTTTGGTCATGATGCAGTCTTGCCTGTCAAGATATGTTTGCAATCTATAAGAATCCATAAACATCATGAGATCCCTGCTGAATCTTACTAGGCAATGATGATGGACGAACTAGTAAACCTGGATGAAGAGAGGCTTAGAGCCTTAGAGTTGTTAAAAAGACAGAAGAGGTGAGTCGAAGAATCCTACAACAAAAGGGTTAAGTTCAAATCCTTTCTATATGGTGGTCTAGTGTGGAAAGTAATCTTGCCTATGGATCGAAAAGATAGGAATTTAGGCAAATGGTCTCCTAAGTGGGAAGGTCTGTTTTAAGTCATACAAGTATTCTCCAATGGAGCCTATGAGATTGAAGAATTAAACGAAGATAAAAGAATCTTGAAAGTAAATGGCAAATATTTGAAACAATATAGGCCTATCTTGCAAGAAGTTCATATCAAAATGTAAGTCTTATTAATGGGCACAAAGGCCAAGATGGGCCAAACAAGGCCAACATGGCATACAAAAACAACAGGGGAATCAATACAACAATTCATGACGCAAACAGGGATCACTTAAAGTCCCTCAAATCAATGGACTCGAGAAACTCCATATAGTCCTTGTCAGCTTCATCGTTAAGAGTGTTAGTACGGGGACACCCTTGTTTGAACACCTTCATCTTGGTTTTATTAAGCTTCGCGCGGAGAGGAACTCCATGTGAAGCTTCATGTTTGTTGGCCTCCTCAGCCATTGTCGCCACCACAGGTTCCTTGGATCCCTTTGCCTGATCCTTGTTGACAGTTTTTTCTGGGTGGGTATTCATACTTGTTTCTGTGAGTACAAGATGTGGTCCAGGAGAAAGAGGGATTTATAGAAGAAGGAGTGGACATAGATTGGCCAGTCAAACGGTATAAGATTAGAGATTGGTCTTGGGAGTATGTCTAAGAAGACTATGCTTTAAATGCTACGGTAAAGCTAGGAGCATATGTCGTTGGAGCATTAAGTGAAACTAGGAAAGCGGTGTTTCCCTAGGAAAAAGGGTAAAAAGCCTTAATTACAAAATGACCTCAAAATTGAGGCTATAGATATAATACATCATACATGTGCCATAAAAATACGTGCCGAAAGATGTGATTTGGTGTAAATGATTGATAAAGATATAAGAAAGCAAAATATTGTCATTATATAAGAAGGCTTGAAAATCCACGAAATAAATGATGATTACAAAGACAGAGGTCAGTGAGATATCAGAAATGAAGCTTCATTTTCAATTGAGAGAAAGTATTCACGTGATGACTGAGACGAGCTTCACACAAAGATTTGTCAAGCCTGGCTGCGGCAAGCTCCTTTTCAAGCTTCTGGGCTGCATCAATGAGGTCGATAGTGCTCTTTAGTTCTTGGGCCATATCAGGATCGACGAAGCATTGCAACTCAAGATTGCGGTTTTCAGCATTACAAATCTTCGTTTGAAGTTCCTTGATTTGCTGCTTCCACACCTCAACATCCTTTTGGTTAGAAGTTATCTCCTCTTAACGTTGTTTGTGAGCAACCTCTAGCTTCTCGACCTTAGCTTCTGATTCTTGTGCACCAGTCCAGGCTGCACTTTCACGACTAACTGTGGCCATAATTGTTTTCTCGATAGAAGGGAGCCGCTGAATCTCTGTAGACAAGTCATCCACTATAACTGTCAAATCAATCAAGAAACCATGAACTTCTGGACTAAGAGTAGTAAGATCAAGTTTCTTGAGTTGGTCCTTTAAAAAGAGACGAGATGTAGGGTCTGAAGCCAGGACATTATGAATATCTCCTCTAAAGAATTTCTTCTTGATGGATTGGAGAATAGGACCAACAAAGTCATCTGAGGTTGGATGACTAGGATGTGTCGAAGAACTGGAAGAGAAGCTACATTTTTGCCCAAGGATCCGTCTGGCATATTCTCTGGGGTTCGACCATTTGAGAGCCGTCAAAGAATCCCCAGGAGTCAAGATAGGAACTGGAGTTCTCTTCACCACAGGTGAAGTTGGATGATGTGCAAGACCGTCTTAGCCTTCAACGTCCTCTTCCTCTTCCTCGACTTCGTTATATTGGTCTTCATAATCGACTTCTTCTTCGTCTTTGTCTTCTTCCTCTGCTTAATCTCTATCAGCGGTGGATGGATGTTCGTCTTAATTCTGAATTGGTTTAGGGTGCAATTCCTATAGTTCTTCATGAGGGGTTAGGTATGGGCTATCACTGGTTGGTGGGCGTGAAGGAGTATGTGCTTATTCAACGACCACCTCATCAGTAACCATAGGGTCAGCCTGATTGAGAGGTGGGGGACTTGAAGCATCGTCGTCCCTGTTGCACCCTAAAATTTGACCAACCGATTCTCCTATCTGACTCATGATTAAAATTCATATTCACAGCTCAGATATATGATTTTTGTGCAAACAGGGGATATCAGGGTTACAGCTTGATTTTCGTCTATCAGATATGGCAGACCCAGTCCAGATCACCAGGGTTTTATTTTTGGGAAATTGTGCGCTCCTCAGTGATTTTTAGCTTGCACAGTAATTTTGGGGATATTCTGATGCCCGGGGATCTCTGTTCGATTCGATCTGGTCTCGTGTGCGCTTTTATGGCGGTCATTTGCATTCATCTGCATTTTTAGGGTTTAATAGGCTTTTGTGAATTTTTAACAGGCTTTATAGATTTTTCTGGAATTTAAATAGGTTTATAGAATATTTTAATAGCTTAATCCTCTTTTTAGAATTTTATAGAATATTTTAAATAGATTTTAATCATTTGTAGAATTTTTAATAGAGTTTAAATAGCTTTTATCTTTTTTAGAATATTAGTGAATTTTTCTTAGCATATTAAATAGAATGATAAAAATTAGGATTAATAGGTTTAATTGTTTTTAAATCATTTTTAAAATTTTGTATAGATTTTAAAATAGGTTTAAGTGTTTTTAGATAATATAGAAATAATATAGTTTCTTTTATTAATAATATATACTAGTATTAAATAATATTAGAATTTTAATAGAAAATTAGTAGAAGTTTAGAGTTAATTAGAGCATTAATCTCTTTTTAGAGTTTAATTAGATCTTAATTGTTTTTTAGATTTAATTAGGATAATGTAGAATTAATTAGACTTTTAATCACTTTTTAAAGTTTAATTAGGTTAACTAGATTTTTTAGAGTTAATAAAGATTTAGTTTAATTTCCAGATTAGTGGGTTTATTAGTTTAGTTAACTAGTTTTTTTTTAATAATATTGTTTTGCAGTTTTTCTGATTTTTTTATGTTGAGTTCGTTGGGCCCAATTGGGGAGGCCCAGTATTGCTTTTTTTGTCCAGAAAAGTGATCCAGCAAGTCCAAATGTCCAGCTGTTCCCAGAAGCTTCTGGAAGCTTCCAACGATTTTCAGTGATTTAAATAGCAGGCAGACACGTGTTTGCCAAAGGAGGCCCCACGCGTTTCTCAGTAAGCGCGCCACCACCACTCAGACTCTCCCAGACTCTCCCACGTGTCCCCCAGCTGTCCTCCACACTCCCTCTCTCTGCCAGTTTGCTTGACACTTGTCCTCGCCTCGTTTCCTCACCGGAGACTCCTCGCCGGGCATGCAAAACCGGCGACAACGGCCTCCGACCACCGCTAACGGACTCCGACCGCCGCTCACTCTGCCGGAGAACGCCAGAATCATCAGAAATTCATCCTTTGCACGTTAATCTTCTTCCAGTTCCCTCCGATCGTCATCAATCTTCGATTTTCAGTCAAGAACACAAAGCTTCCAGATTCCTCCGATCAACATCAATCTTCACATTCATCAAGAACGACCGGAAAATCATCCTTCTTCAGAAATTGATTCTCACCGTCAACCATTCTTCGTTCATCGCTTCTTGAGTTTCTCCTCCAGAAAACATTGTACGCTTAATCAACAATCATCGGAGCGAATCCAGTTCGTGAAGATTCATCTATTTTCCTCTACGCAAGATTCAGCAAGCATCGGATCCACCATCAGAAATCGTCTCCGTTCGAAGATCTTCAGCAAACATACCTAGATCTTCAAAGATCCTTTGTTCCCTTCGCGTAAACCCAGGTTCGTCTCCCTTCACTATAGCTCCACTGCAATTGATGAATGCAACCTCGATTAGGGTAAATTGTCTGGTTAGGGTTTGAGGTTTGATTTGTGTTGAGTGTGAGAGGGTGCTGAGTTTGAGGTTGTGGCGTTGATTCGCTTGAGTGTGGTGAGGCGTGTGAGGTTTTGCGTGATTTTTGTTCTTCCTGGAATTGAGTTGCAGAGAAGAGGTGAGGGAGAGACGAGAGGGAGCGGCTAGGGTGAGAGTGAACAGTGTCTAGGGTTTGGGAGAGGGTTGAGTTTTTGTTCGCTGAGTACTGGGTTTAGGGTTAGGGTATTGGGCTAAGCCCAAATGTGTTCTGCTGAACACTACCCTCGTTTTCACTCAATTACCCCCCTGGCGTGTGAGTCTGAATGATAGGATTTGGGCCTTAGGCCCTATTTGCTTTCTGCACCCCCCCGGGCGTAAGCCCAGTAAGAAACAACTGAGAAAATCTGCTAGCAGCACCCCCCCAGGCGTTTTCCTCTTTCTGAGTTCATTGAGTGTTTTTGACAAACCTGGGCCCTGCGCCCTTTGCTGTTAACACCCCCACCTTCAGGGCCCAGCTAGAAATAACCCATAAACTCTTGCTGTTTGAACCCCCAGGTTGTTTCTTTTATTTTTCCTTTTATATTTTCATGTAAATAAATCATAAATAAATGTAAATAATTGTGATTTTAATTCTTCTTTTTTCTACCATTTCATGAAAACCTCTAAAAAATTAAATAAAAATAAAAATGCCATTTTATTTTTATTTCCTATTTTTGGTATATTTTCCATTTTAATTGATGTTTTTTAATATTTTTAATGCATGCATATCATTAGAAAATTCATAAAAAATGGTAGATTTAGTCAAATAATTCCGTTCTTTTTTCTGTAGACTCGTCATTCAATGTAGAATTTTATAGTACAAAAATATTAGCTCAATCATGCATTTTCATTTTTATTGCATCTTTTCACTGTTATTGATGTTGGATAAACTGGTTTGTGGATATGTCTGTGTTGCTGATTTTAGTTCTTTCATCTGGTGTTGAATCTTGTTCTGATTTTTCAGTATGTTGCCCTAGAGCCATGTAGGTCTCCCATTAGATTTTTGATAGATTTTTGTAGGGTGTTCTGAGGTGATTTGTCTGAGCCTGAAGATAGGAGAAGTCTTGATGACTTCTGACTTTGAAGTTCAACTGTGGTTGAACTTCAGAGATAGTCTCTTGTGGTTTGTTGGCCTGTGGGTTCTTCTGGAAGGTAGGAGCTGATGGAGGTCCTGTTGGAGCTTGCAGAGAGGCAGTGGATTGAGGCTTAGTCTAGGAGCTTGTTGTCTGTTTGTGAGGTTCGAGATCCTGAAGTTTGAAGGGAGTTTATGGTACTTTCCTGAGGAAGGCACTATGAATGACTTTCATTCTTTCTTCTCACCTCTTTCTTAAGTATCCAATGATGTCGGAGCCGACTTGTGAGTTTAATTTCTCCCGAGGAGGAATGTAAACTGATCACATGTTGTTGAGCCGCATGGGATACGATTCCTAAGTGGAAGTCTCCTAGTACTTTCCTGAGGAAGGTCCTAGGGGTCTATTCACTTAGTTCCATTAGTTTGTCTAGGATTTCTCAAGTATCCAGTGATGTTGGAGCCAACTTGTGAGTTTAATTTCTCCTGAGGAGGAATGTAAACTGATCACAGTTGTTGAGCCACGTAGGGTACAATTCCTAAGTGTCAGCCTCCTAGTACTTTCCTGAGGAAGGTCCTATGAGTCTGTTCACTTAGTTCCCCTAGTGCATATAGGTATTTCTCAAGTATCCCGTGATGCCGGAGCCTTCATGTGAGTTTAATTTCTCCTGAGGAGGAATGTAAACTGATCACAGTTGTCGAGCCGCATAGGATATGACTCCTGAGTAGTAACCTCCTGGTACTTTCCTGAGGAAAGCACTATGGGCTTGTCTGCTTAGCTTCCTTTCTCTGGTAAGCTTGTTCTGAAGCTTGGAGACTGGGATTGATTCCCCTTGCTTAAGGTTTTAGTTGTTGCTTAGATCTTTGCTTAGGGTGCTGTGTAGAGTTTTGTTTAGGGATAGATTAGGAGCTTGTTTCAGGTTTGTTAGAGGCCCTGTTCAGGGTTAGTCTCTTTGTGTTGTTTGACTTGTATGGTGTTATGTTGCATTAGACTTAGGTGTTCATCTAGATAATTCTGAGTTAGGAGCATTGTAGAAGTAGGACTTTGTGTGCATGAGAAGTTGAGGTGGTCCTCCTTCTGCTTGTTTGTTATTGCGTGGCTTTGCTTGTTGGTATTTGGTAGAGCTGAGCTCCCTTGCCTTTGTGGTTTGCGGCCTTTGCGCCTTGTTTGTTTAGTTGCGGCATTCATGCATATGTTCAATATTCCTTTACGTTGCAGTTTCTTGTTTGTGGTTTAGGCCTGTTGCCATGATCCCTTAGGAGCTCTGACTTCTCCGCTGCGGAGTTGTTATGATAGACATTAGGATGGTCAACCAGGTGTGATAGCAGTAGGTAGATTCCCCTGTTTCTCAGCTATAGTTTTAGGGTTTCCCTTTCCTTTCTGTAGGAGCTTTTGAGTAGCTTGACCCGTAGTTAGCTGAACTACAGCTGCTCTGATTCTTCGTTCCAGACGAAGATATGTAGGCATAGGATGCGATATCCTAGCGAGCACACTAACGACTAACTTTCGTTCTCTCGCGGCTGTGCGATCGAGACTTTCCCGCTAACGACTAACTGTTATCCTTTTCTCTTGCCCGAGCGCACTTGAGACCAGATCATAGTTGTAGGTTCCCGAGCCTTTAGAGGCCAGTTTGTTTTCTCACTGTTGTGTGAGAGCCCCTGTTTACCCGTAGTTAGCCGAACTACGTTTGCTCTGATCTTTCATATCAGATGGAAGTACGTAGGCACAGGACGCGATGTCCTGGCGAGCAACCTTTTCCCCGTTTAGTCGTAGGCAGTCGAACTACGTTGACTCTGACTTTCCCATTGCACGAGGGAATACGTAGGCCCAGAACACCGTATGTTCTGTCGAGTCCTGTCCTTTTATTTTCTTTTCAGACCAGCCATTAGCGTAGATAGATAACACACCCTTTTACCTATAAACACCAAGCGTGGATCCCATCGAGTACGATGGACGTGAGGGGTGCTAATACCTTCCCCTTGCGTAACCGACTCCCGAATCCAGGTTTTGGTTGCGATGACCATACCTTTTCCCGTCTTTGCGAGGTTTACTTCGAGCGTTTCCTTTCCCGCTCTGAGGGATAAATAACGCACGGTGGCGACTCTCCTGTCAAGCCGGCGCCGATTTTCGCAGTAGCGACAGTCCCCAAAATGGCAGCCATCAGTTTGAGCATGTTGTGTGGTAGTTTGAGCCAAGTTTTCTGTAAAAGGAGCAATAGGTTGGTTCACCTCACTCAAACCAGAGCCAAGATCAAAAGATGGGTGATAAGTTGGCTCACCTTGGCTATTGAGGAGGATGGTGGCAGAATTGTGTGAAGTTGGGGGAGGATTGGAGATGATTGTATCAGCCTGGTAACACAAGTAAAGGATAATAAGGCTGAGAATGTTGAAAAAAACAGTGAATATAATAAAATTTGGTGCGCATACCTGAACTAGTGCAGCACCAGGATTGGAGTTGTCACCCCCATGTTCACTTGAAGCTGGCTTCGAAGTTTCCATGGAAGGATGTCTTTTGACACCACTTGCAGCAGGTGTCGTCTCAAGGATTTTGGCTACCTTCGATGGAGGTGGGCCAGTGGGTTTAGATGCCTTTACAGATTTCTTTCTCTTCTTTGTAAGAATCTCCTCAGGAGATTCATCAGCATCTGAGGTAACAATAATAGGAGCGTCCTTCTTACCTTTCTTGGAAGGAGTGGAAGGTTTTTGCCTAGCCTAAGAAAATCAAAGAAGTAATACAAGTGTGAGGAAAAGAATCACATGGTAAGAAAAAAGGCAAAGGATGTGAGGTATACTTGTTTTCCTTCGGGTTCCTTGCTACTTTGAGAGGTAGCAGCCCTAGTGGAAGGAGCTTTCCTAGGCACAGCTAGAAGATAGCAGATGATTGCCAGCTAAATATTGAATGTTTAGGTGCATAATCATAAGTACATGGTATCAAAACTTCATATATGTCAGATTCGACACAAACATCCTGAATCCCTATATGAAGGTGTCCTTTGAAACTATCTAAAGTATGCTTAGTCGGAACCAATCGTCGAGCCTTTAGTTGAGACTGTTGTCGAAGGAGTTTAAGGTCCTCGGCACAGATAAACCAATCTGGAAACGGAGGGGCAAGTGCCACTTCAAAATCAGCAGTAGGCAGGCAAGGGAATTTTGGAGGAAAAGTTTAAAATCTACCTCATAACGTTTCTCACGAGGAACGTTGGAAGGAATTTTCAATTGATCCAGTTTTTGCATAAAGTTTATTTTTAAAGTAACGGCAGCCTCATGAATGGTTCGACTAAGATCATCTGGTCGATAGACAGTTTCAAAGTATTTCTAAAAAGCATGAATTTCTTGGATATGAGAGAGCTTACTCTTCTTCATCTTGTCCTGCACATCAAGGAAAGCTTGGTCAAGTAATGAGGAAAAGGTGGTCACATTAAGAAAATGCTCATTATAATGTTTCGACCACCAGTGGTGGAATGAAGAAGTGCATAAAAAAGAAGGCTCAAAGAACATAGACAAAAGAACTCCTTTCTTTTTACTCAAGTCAACAAAGATAGCGACAACTGTTTCTTCGTTGAAACTAGCAGTATGAAGGATAACTTGGCCCTTCTTCTCATATAAGCATCTAGGAAAACTCTGGGCCAACCCAAACTGGCGAGAAACGAGGTTGGGTTGATATACAATCAGGGCTACTAAACCTCTTCCCAAATTGAGCCTGTTGACAATAAATCTGGGAATTAAGAAGGCTTCCCATATGGCAATAGATTCATTGTCCCCACGAGAAGTGGGAAATGACCTTTTAAACCATACGGGGCCATATTTCCTTTCAACAAAGGGTGCCATACTAGAAGTAAACTCATGGCACTTAGCAAACATCATGATAAAATTGGTGGAGGCTCCTATAATAGTTTCGCCATCATCATAAGGAGTCAACTGGACCAGACAGGGTCCTTCGATGGTCCTCCCTATGATCTCAGCCGAGGTTTCATCAACTAGACCTTTCCTGGGAAGGCTAGCTTCAAAAGTTGCATTAAGCCACAACTGAAGCAGCCAAAGAGGACCACTCAAGTATACAGAATTGTGGGCCTCCATGTGCTTCAGTCAGGAAGCTCCTTCACTGAGAGACTCATAAAGGTTCGCCAAGATGAGCTCACTCAAGCAGACCCCTTTATTGTGATGAAGCTGGTTAGCAAGAGGCAAGTATTTTTTAGCTACTTGCAAAGATTTGGTGCAAAATACGTATCTCGACAGCCATACGACGAGAAACGCTATATGCTCTTCGTCAGAGACGTCTTCTTGATCTTGGTTGAAGTGGTGTTTGATGAAATGAGTGTAGGTGAGTTTGGAGTTGGAGATATTGATATAGTCTTCAGCGTCTACGTCAGGTTAGTAAGAGACACCATCAGGACGAAGGCCTGTAATAGCGGCGATGTCGAAGAGGGTTGGCGTGACCATTCCACATGGAAGATGAAAGGTATAACGAGTATTGTCCCAGAAGTACAAGGACGTTGCCAGCAAGTTCAGACAATATGGTATGTTAGTCTTCGACAGCATCAAAAGGTCATAAATCCTTATGGATTTCTAGTGATTAGCTTTAACCTTCTCCAACTTCGCCATCCAAAGATCAAAATCCTTAAGGGGACTGACATCTCTTACCAGCCTAGTACCATCAGTAAGGTACTTGAGGTCGAACTTAGGCAATGAAGGTTCTTCAGCAGCAGCGGTAGCTAATCTGGGAAAGCTTTTTTGCCCTAACGGCCTAGATTTCCGGTAAGAAGGCAGAAATTCACTCAGCTTCTCGTCAAAAGTACCAACCTGGGCTAAAGGACCAGAAAGTGCGTAGGGTTTACCTGAAACAATTAAAGGGATCATTAACTGGGATTGGTAGATGCTCCGGGCCGCTTTAGTAGTAGGTTCCGGCACACAGTGGCGATTTTCCACTAGTTTAGGGCCAGGAATGTTTGCAAAAGGAGGGATGGTTTGTTTGAACTGAGTAACTCGCCCCTTCTGGGTTTTCTTTTCCTGTGCGTTGGATTGGGAAGATGCCATTATTGAAGGAAGTGAAAGAAAATGGTTTTTCTCTAAGTTTGGTAAAGAAAACTAAAGAAAGAAATAGGATGCTTGAGATTCTGGAAAGTGTAAAAAGTTCACGAAATGGTGAAGGAAGGTATTTATAGGCATTTTGGAATCTTGAAAGGTCTAAATCCACCATTGAAGTTAATCAGATAGTGGGATGCGTGTTTTGTTTTGAGAAATGATGAGTGTTGGCCGTTATGGTCAGATTGCAAAACATACGTTTTCAAGACAAAATAATGATAAATACGGCTGAAAAGGCGTTTAAGGATTTACCATGATGGCATGATGTCATAAGAATGGGATAAAAGAAAGTGAACATTTAGCCACTAAACAAGTAGTGGGTGGTTCAGTCAAGGACCATGCAAATTCACACGCCTCGAAACGGTTGAAAAAATGACCTTCCTACCAAAACTGGCGAAAGGACATTTCTTGGGGGCAATTTGTTGGCTCTCATTTTCGACGCTAGTGGAATTCATAATTATTTTAAGTCAGAATGTCATTCAAAAAACATATGAAGGCTTCGACACAACTATGAGGAAAAATGCGTCGAAGAAAGGTGGACAAAGTTTCTGGAAAAAATGCTAAGTGGGAGAGGCTCTCGACCAGGATTATGTTAAGGAAAATGCAAGGCAGTTACCATCAAAGCTGGAGGTAATTCTTAGTATCCAAGTTCAAATTGATGGTGGGCGAACGTGGGAGCGTTGAAGTTGTAAAAAAGTGCCAAAAAGACACGTTGTGAGGCCAAAATCGTCATCTAGTAGTTACTTACTAGTATTATAAATAGTTGTAATTTTTATGTAATAAGGGTGTTCATTTATCTTGTACTAGTTACTCCAAAACACTCAAAGTACTCGCATGTAGAGAAACGAGTTAGCGAGAATGTATGTGATACAACACCAACTCCTTTTCATTAATGCAATTTACTTGCCTTTACCATTTATGCATTTTTACTCCTTCAACACTTTAACCTTCAGTTTTTAAGTTTAAACTGTCCTTTCCTTTTCCAAGCCTTTCTGCAAACTTACTTTTATTTTCTTTCTACGCAAATTTAAACATTCTGCATTTATTTCAAGCCTTTTACTTTAAAGTCATTTACTTTCAAAGATTTTATGGTCGAACGTGGAGTTCAGATTATAGTCTTTTGCACTTTTATTTTCAAAGTCATTTACAATTACTGCATTTATTTTTGAAGATTTATGGTCGAACGTGGAGTTCAGATTATAATCTTTTGCATATTTACATTGTTGCCTTTATTTGAAAGTCATTTACTTTTAAAGCCTTTACGTTATTGCCTTTAATCTTCGATGCATTACTTGCTTTCTTTTAATCTTCAAGTCACTTTTACTTTACAAAGATTTCATAGTCGAACGTGGAGTTCAGATTAGGATCTTTTTTGCATACTTAGCACATGTTCTAGGATTTAGTATGGTCGATCCTGAAAGTTACTCAATTTTACCCTAAACTAATACACTAGCAGTTGTTTACCAAAATTCACAGTAAACAGAGTCATGGAAGATTTTTAGGACTCGTCAAGATCAAGATGCAAGAAGGAGTTCTCAATACTCTTGTGCAGTTCTACGACCCTCTTTATCTTTGTTTCACCTTTCCCGATTATCAACTTGGTCTACCAGTGTTGGACAAGAAGTCGTTCAGTGGTTTGGAGAAGCTCCCTTCACCGAAAGACATTGTAGATGCCATCCACCTAGAAGCCTCCGAAGTCAAAGAAAATCTCGCCACCAAGCTTGGACCCAGAGGTCTACCTTATGAATTTTTGATAAGAAAAGCTGCATATCTTGCCAAAGAGAACAACCTAGATGCTTTTGAAGCAGTCCTTGCGTTGCTTATCTATGGTTTGGTTTTGATCCCCGAAGAAGAAGGTTTCATTGACATCAACGCTATCCAGATCTTTATGAATGGTAACCCCGTGCCTACTCTGCTTGGAGTTGCGCATCGTTCTATCCACTATAGGACTCTAAAGGGAGATGGGACTATCCTATGTTGTGCCCCTCTATTGTATAGGTGGTTTGTTGCACACTTGTCGAGGATATATCTTTTCAAAGAAAATCCAAATGGACTGAGATGGTCTAAAAGACTCATGGCTTTGACTCAGACTGATGTGCATTGGTATGATCTCGCTTACAACAATGGAGTGATCATTGACAGTTGTGGATCATTTCCCAACGTACCTCTTCTTAGTGTACGAGGGGGAATCAACTAAATCTTGTTCTTGCAAGACGTCGGTTTGGATTTCCCATAAAGGAAAAGCCTAGCAATATACTGTTGTCAGGTTTCTTCTATCTCAATGCAGAAGCCAGTATGGGGCTTAGAGAAAGCGTTGTAGATGCTTAGAAGATCATCCACAAGAAGACCAAGGCTGATTTAGGAAAGAATAACTATATAGCATTTGAGCCTTTCACGGAGTGGGTCCGCTCTCGAGCACGTGATCTCAAAATGCCTTATCTCTCAGAAAAACCTTTGCAAACTGTTGTTGTTTTTTCCTCTATCATTCCTGTTGAGCATGTGGAGAAATACCAAGAAACGTTGGCTAGGATGAAACTCGAACGAGACACTTGGGAGGAAAAATACCATGTCATTCATTTCGAGCAGTTGGAGATGAAGAGACAACTGAAAGAGAAGGATGATTTGATTGAGTTGCTTGAAAGGAGGGTCGTTGGCAGATATGTGGCACAAGAGAATTTATTTTTGGAAAGGACATTTCTCCTATGTCCGGTTCTTGGAAAGGAATCATCGACAAGCTAGTATTGGAGAATGCAGAGTAGAAGAGACAGAAAAGGACGTGTGGATAAAACCTTTTTAGCTAGACTCTGTTGAGACCCTAGGGCCTAGTATTTTCCTCTTATGTTTTAATTTTCTTGAATTGTGCTTTAAAATTGTAACTTTTTCCACTATTAATGAAGTAAGGTTTTTTGCGCCAAAAGTGTTTCTTTTGCAAATCTATCTTCTGATTTTATTAAAACCAATTGCATTGCATCTCATTGCTTTGCTAACATCCAATGATCCCTATCTCTTGTTTTGCAGACATTATAATGGACTCGAAAAAGAGAACAACTCCAAAATGCACATTCAAGAGCCTAAAACTGGAATATCTGAGAATACTAGGAGGCCTAGTGGACAATCCTTTATCATTTAGCAACAAGTATGGAAACCTTCCACCACTACTAGAGCTCCAAGTAGATGAGGAAATGTTTATGGCGCTCGTACAGTTTTACAACCCCATTTACCATTACTTCACATTTCTAGACTATCAACTGCTACTAACATTTGAAGAGTATTCTGCTTTAATGGGATTATGTGTCACTCCTCAACCATTCTCTGGAAAGAAAAGAATACCAAATAGGAGAGTCTTGGCTAAAGCCTTACATCTTCAGCCATTTGATCTTCCGACTCATTTGGATGTCAAGGATGGATTCTCTGGTTTGCAAGCAAGATCTTTGATGGAAAGAGCTGAAGGTCACATTGATAAGAAAGACACATAAATATTTGAAGCTATTTTGGCCTTATTGATTTATGGACTCTTTTTGTTCCCAAGTGCCGACGAGTTTGTTAACTTGAACGTGTTGCACCCTAAAATTTGCTCAACCTATTTCACTTGGTTTATGTTTCAATTACATTAGCATTTGCATATAGAGTCATGTACATAGTCTAATCATCTGCATATCATAGCATAGCAAGTTATCCAACAAGGGACCAAGTACTATTCTCATCTCTATGAGCCTATCAAGAGGTTATTGTTCAAATTCAGGCCTATCTAAGTCATCAGAAAGAAATTGAAATCTGAGAAGTTAGTGGACCAAGCAGTGGATCTATCTCCTATCTTGAGGGTATTTGAAGACCATCAAAGAAATTGTGAGCTGTGAATTGAGGTCATAGAGGGTATACAGACATCATGGAAGACCTAGAGGGTCATGTTGAAAGAGAGACAAGTCATTGATAAGGTCACAAGAGTTGCAGTTGAAGACAGTCAACTAGGGTTTCATCTGGGTCAACCCTAAGTCAAATGATTGATTGAAAGGCATTAAGGTCTATTTGAGAGATGTGGGGTTCATCATTTGGCATGTAAATATGGATGTGGTGTTGTGCCAAGGATAAATCAAGAGAAATCAAGAAGAAGAGGAGTTTCTAAATTAGGGTTTCTGTGTAAAATCCCCTGATTTAGGTTAAACTTCCAAGCAAGATAAGTCAAAATGCAAGCTTCAAATGGATCCTTGGCCAACATGAAACTTGTAGAGGATCTCAATACCTTTAATTTGAGTGGTGGAAGACATCAAGGAGATTTATAGAACTCAAGTTATGGTCCTTTCAAGTTACAGGTCATCTGAGGCATCTGAAATTTTGTCTGTGAAAGTTACTTGTCTTCCAAGCAACTTTTACCCCTCAAGGAGCTTTCAAATGGATTTCTGGTCAACATGAGAGTTATTCCTCATTGTCTTAGCTTTCTAGAAAGGTATGGTATGCCTTCATATGATTTTTGGAACTCTACTTATGGCCTTGGCAAGAAAAGGGTATTTTGGTCATTTGAGAATTACAGGTCATTTCAAGCCTATGCCCAAAACTCATACAAGGAAGCTTCAAATGAAAAACTTCAAAACATAAAAGTTGTTCCAAATGACATTTTGAGTCTATAAAAGTGATCATGAAAGTTTGGAAATGCTCATGGCTCAAGGTTCCAAATTTGGTCCATTAAAGGGTGAATTTAATGAATAAAAGTGACCTAAAAATGGGATTTTTCATAACATGGCCAAATGGGATGAAATTATAGGTCATTTTGATTGGAAAAAATGTTTTAAGAACATTGGCAAAAGTATATTTTTGAGTTTAGTTCAAAGTTTGGAAGTTATGTTAGTTGGCTTACAAAAGAAGTAACATAACCAAATTCACAAGGGATTTGTGCACAAGAGGTTTCTAACAAGTTCTAGATGTTTCCATGAGCATCTATATATTGAATTGGGTGGCTCCAATCATTGGTTGCACTTCATTTTGATCAAAAACACCAAGTTTCACTTCATTCTTCAACTTTGCAAATTCATTCCAAACTCTATCAAATCTTCATCATTTTCCAAAATTCTTGATCCTATCATCATCTACATCCATCATAGATCAAGTTTCCATCAAAATCTGTTTGGATTGAAGTGGAATTCGTGTTATTCAAGTGTATCATCCAAATTGCAAAAGGAAGTGGTTACAAGAATCCAAGGGGTTTGAGCAAGAACTACTGCATACAGAATCAAGATCTTGGTCTATTGATTGCCATTGGAGCATTGCTGAGCTTGAAGTGGTGGTTTCATCCCTCTGTTTTCAAGAATTACACCAGGTTAGTAATCTCATCGAATTGGCTAGAATTAGTTAGAATAATGTAGAATTCTTAGGTTAGAATTGTTAGGAATAGTTAGATGAATGATTCTGATGAATTTGAAGGCATTTCATGGAGTACACCATTGAAGCACCAAAACTGTTGTGGTTTAGAACACTTAGGTTAAGGCATGTTAATCTTAGCTAGATAGATTAGAATGATCAGCATAGCATGTAGAATGCATTAGTGCTGGGGTGAGTTTTAGAGAAAACCAAGACCATGGCTGTGTAGAGGAGAAGGAGTAGAGCAATTTTTCTTTTTACGGGTATGAGTTTCATGGAGAATTGAGGTTGTATGAGTATGTTGAAATCTAATTCATGAGCTTCGTGCATGGCATTAATGGCTGAAACCCTAGCTTCTCATTGGAGAAGAAACGTGACCACCGTTAGATCGAAGCAAGACCTTTGACTGAAGCATGCATCCAATGGCCAGGATTTAAACTGAAACGCGAGGGAAATATGAGGAAGCAAAACGCGTCGTTTCATTAAACGACGTGGCTGGGCTTAAGTTGTTAACTGCTTTTCACACCCCTACTTTCAAGGCCCAACGAGAATTGAACTAATATTCTTACTACTTGCACCGTTTTTGGTTTATTTCTTTTTGTGTTTTTTTTCTGATCAACTGGGCCCAGACGCGCCTTGCTATGCGCACCCCCAGTCTGGGCCCATCATCCATTTTTTAACTGAAATAATTACTGATTGCACCCCTAACCTCATATAATTCATTTTAATTTCTTTTGTTTTTGTTAATTCTTTAAAAAAATCATAACAAATTGGAAATTTCATATTTTTGAATGGTTGTTTTTGCATCTTTTTCATATTTCTGTTAAGAAAATTGTCATATAATAAAATTAGCATCTTATTTTATTTTTGCATTTTTAGTATATTTTTCTTTTAAATAGGTTTTAAATGATGTTTAGTTTAACACTTGATATTGTTGATTTTAGTTTAGATAAATCCTTGTATATTTTGGACCCATTCTTTTTAGAATACTTCATTTAGGACTTTAATTTTCATATGAGATTTAATTCATGATTTTAGGATTTAATTTTAGATGGGTTGTTTAGGTGTGATTAGGAGAATCAAAGCTAGGGTTTAAATATAACATAGGTGTGACAAATCATTTCTTTTAGGAGTTGTAGTTTGAATTTTGGGGTATGGGACTATAGGGGTTATGGGTAAATAATAGATCCTTTAGAAAATATTAGGCTTCCCCTATTCTACTATTACTATTAGTATACTGCTTGTATTTGCTTGATTGTGTGGTGTGCCCTCTCTAGGGTTATTATTTGACTGTGTGGGGGTATTGGGCCTGCTTGGGGTTTGGTGTTTGAGCTGAAGACTTTGTTGATGAAGCCATTGAAGACAGAGAATGAAGATCAATTTCTAGAGTTGATGAGGAGTATCTCTTGCTGGCATCTGCTGAAGGTTATAGGATCTAGGAGTTAGGCAGAGCTCTAGGATAGCAATTAGATTCACAAACATGGAAGGTCTTGTTTGCCTCCATCCCTCTCTATGATGCAGAGTCTCTCTAGGACACTCACCCCCTTCCTTTGGAAGGCTTGGTGATAGTGTCTAAGAGATAGAACCCTTGAGAGAAAACCTTCTATCTATTGTTAACAGTTTGTTTGCCACCTTTGGTGGTCAACTAACTGCTTAACATCCTATTCATCTTGTTGACTGCTGCTCATCTTGGAGATTGGGACTTGAAGAAAAGCCATTGTAGGATTGAAGATGAAGACTGATGCTTGCTTGAAGCTTGTAGGTGTTTGAAGATGACTTGAAGACAGATGTTGATGAAGACTGCTTTGCTGTTTATTTTTTGATGTATTTTTTGAATTTCCCTGACTGTATTGCTTGCTGTTTAACCTGTTAGGTTGAAAGTGAACCTTGTTCACTTTTGCCTGTTGTTTTCTAGGTTCGAGGTTGAGTGGGACTCCCTTGCCTCGCTTGTATTGCTGCATCCATGCATTTTACTGCTTTATTGTATATATGCTATTGTTTCTGTTTCCGTCTATTCCCTTAGGATCTCTGTTTCTCTCTGCGCAAGAGAGGAGCATGATAGACACTAGGTCTTAACCCATGCATGATAACATTAGGTTAGTGTGATTCCCTTTGCAACCATAGGTTAGAGTTCTGTCTCTTCTTTCTCAAAACAAACAGAAAAACACAATAAATATTTCAAACACAATAAAAGACACTTCTTCCGTAAAAGAATGTGAACTCATCAAAATGTTAATTTTTGTCCGCTTGGACTGTTAATCAGAAAAACCCTTTTTCAGAAGGAGATAAAAACAATCAAGACAGACTTGTGTCGTACGTGGCCCGAACTACGTTTGCTCTGATCTTTCATGCTGTATGAAAGTACGTAGGCATAGGATGCGATATCCTAGCGAACAACCTTCCCCTCCTTTCCAGTAGGTAGGCGAACTACGTTGACTCTGATTTCTCGTTCCAGACGGGAATACGTAGGCATAAAGTGCGATACTTTGCCGAGTCATTTTATTTTCTTTTAACCCCAGACCTGTAGAATAGATAGAATAACAATCTGTACCAGAAAACAAGTGTGGATCCCGTCGAGTACGACGGACGTGAGGGGTGCTAATACCTTCCCCTTGCGTAACCGACTCCCGAACCCAGGTTTTGGTTGCGATGACCATTCCTTTCCCCGTTTTGCGGTAGGTTTACCTCGAACGTTTCCTTTCCCTCCGTTGGGATAAATAACGCACGGTGGCGACTCTTCTGTTCAGCCGGCGCCGATTTTTGCAGTAGCGACAGCTGGCGACTCTGCTGGGGATCCAACGTCCCCTGGCTGCTAAGGACTGTGATAGTTCCTTATGCATTTGGGATCCAACGTCCCTTAAGCGATTCAATCCTAGCGCTTGTTTTCCCGTCGAGGATTTTGTATGGATTTATATTTCTGTCATTTACTTTCAGCATTATATTATTGTTATTATTATTGCTGTATTGGGGTGTGACGGGTGATTCTATGATTGAGAGATAAGCCGGACCTGGGCTTGAGTGCACCTAGAATTAGAGTGGAAAGTAGTGGGCGCGCACATGCTTTGCATGTCCTAGTGTCCTGCGAAATCCACACTTAAACGAGGTTCTTCTGGTTGGCCTCCTGTCCTACCCTTTGGGTGGCTCGGGTTGCTGGTTAGTTGGATTGTCGACTCTGGGAACCGATCATTTGGAAGTTGTCTAAGTGAGGCCTCTTCAAGATTTGATGATGCCACTCCTTCTGGGAATCGTATCATCAACCCTGAAAGTCTGTGACACCGACGACCGCATAGGATGCCATACTTTTGTCAGTTACTAGGACACCTACCTGTGAGAGGGTTTTGGGGTTATGCAGGTAACTAGACCTTCAAATACCAGTTGGTTCTCGATCTGGGATCCTGAGTATTTATGGATAGTTATGAGGTCTATCAGAGACCAATCAGAGTTATGTTATGGGGTCTATCAGAGACAGTGTTGGAGCTTTGTATTGGGTCTATCTGAGACCAGGGTTTGAGGAATTCTGGAGAGTCTATATGAGACTTTTGATATGGTTCAGGCTTCTCAGCCATGGCATTTGGTCCCTGTTGCATGTTACTTGCATTGCATTGCTTGCATAACCATTATCATTGCATCCCATTAACGTGTGTCTGTGCTGCAGGTGCATTTGCATATTCCCTGGTTCTAGTGTCCGGACTTCTGAGTACTGATCATGGCTGGTTTGAGGATGACAGTTGCCTACAAGTTACCTATCCCTGACATTACTCCCCTCCTGGGTCTGATTTCTCTTGCTGATGAGGATGTCCGTAGAAGCTTCAGGCAGAGTTACGGACGGTTGTTGAGATTGGTTCGCAAACCAACTGATGATGAACTGAATGGGCTGTATACACTGATGCAATTCTACGACCCTGCTTTGAGATGCTTCACATTCGCTGACTTTATTTTGGGGCCTACCATCGAAGAGTATGTAGAGTTTACTGAGCTGCCAGTACAGAATAAAGTTCCTTTTATTCACTCTGCCGCTGAGCCCAAGTTGGAGGACTTAGCTAAGGCCTTGCACATGAATGCTTCTGAGCTGTTGATGACTTCTTGGCGTGGGGTTTCAGGTTTCTCTCTCCAGTTTCTGATTGGTAAGGCCTAAGAATACGCCAAGAATGGATGTTGGGTGGTCTTTAACACTGTTTTGGCTCTATGCATTTATGGGATAGTGTTGTTTCCCAATTTCCCGAACTTCGTGGACATGGATGCATTTCATTTGTTTGCTGCTGGCAACCCTGTACCCACATTGATCGGGGACTTCTACCATTCGATGCCCTACAGAAATGAGAATAGGAGAGGCAAGAACGTCTCTTGTTGTGTGCCTTTGCTGTACATGTGGTTTAAGAGCCATCTTCCCCTGAAGGGACCTTTTGTGGATAGTGCAACTACAGCTGACTGGCCAGAGCGCTTGATGAGACTATCTTCTGAAGACATTGAGTGGTTTGACCGAGACTTGCTGGGGTATGAGCTTATTTTCAGTTGTTCTGGGTATCCTAATGTTCCATTGATAGGAAGGAAAGGGTGCATCAATTACAACCCATCTCTGTTCGTTCGCCAGTTTGGATATGCGTTGAAGAACCCACCTCAGGAGGAAGAAGTACAGGAATCTCTGTACTTCACCGGTGATTTGAATGGAGAGTTACTAGCCAAGCTTCAGCATGCTTGGATGCGTATTAACAGAAAAGGGAAACCACTGTTGGGGAAGAACGATTGTCAGGCTTATACACCCTACAAAGTTTGGATCCAGAAGAGAGCAAGGCAGTTGCTGATGCCATTTCCAGCTGCACCAGTCCCTGTTCATATTCCGGTAGAGGAACCAACCACTGTTACCAGGGAGGTCTACGAGCGAGTTGTAAAAGAAAAAGAAGCATTGATGAAGATCAATGAAGAGTTAGAAAAGGAGCTGGCTCGGATGCGTAGCGAGAAGAACAAGGATGTGCATTCTTTCCAACAGCAGATCAAACTAGTAGACAGGCTAGGTGTTGAATTGACTGAGGAGAAAAAGAAGCGTGAACGCCTGGGGCAAGAGTTCAGAAGCTCTCATGACATGTTGGAGTCCAAAAAGAAAGCACTCGATGCTGCTCACCGAGAAATCTCTTCTTGTAACAAGACGTGGAATGCTACGCTAACCAACAACAAAAAAAGGGAAGACAAATTGAAGCAGCAAATTTCTGAACTCGAAGAGCAGTTGAAGGCTAGCATTAAGAAGCATGAAGAGGAGGTAATGGCCAGGTATAGTCTCCAAAATGCATTGAACAAGGCTATCGAAGGCAAGAAAGAAGCTATGTCTCAGAAGCGGAAGCTAGAGGATCGCTTCGGAGAAGGGGCATGGGAGGAAACCGCTGGTGACGTGCGACGTGTTCTCAAGCGAAGAAATCAACTTGTTAAGGGTCTGCTTACCCGACCAAGTCATCCAGAGACTAAGAAGTTACTAGAAGAGTATCAGGCTTATGAGTGTACTTGACCATTTCATATATTAATGTGTATGCTTTATTTGCATTTGTGCTGACCATCACCAGGATTGTTGGTTGAGGTCATGCCTTCTTATTGTACTCATTGATACTGTATTCTGGGCTTAATGGATTTCTCTGCAATATATGAGGTTTTCTATGATTCGGCTCCGATCACCGTATTGCTAGCACTGTCACCGCACTGACACATTCGCACTAGAATCGGGGAATGATATTCCTTAATTCATAGACACATATTGCATTGCATTCCCATTCATATTGCATTACAGGTGATTATTGCACTGTATCTCATTTCCTGCACTGTACCAGGTCTTTTCAGGATTGAAGATCAGCGCCCGCACCGATACTCCACTTGTACCAACTGCCGAAGAATCATGGACCAAATGCAGAATGAAATGCAGGACATGCGTGAGAAGCTGGCGCTCTTCATGCAGACAATGGAGACCATTGCGAAAGGACAGGAGAATTTGCAAGCTTTGGTGCAGCCTCTGTTGGTAAGGAATGCTGGGCACGGAAATGAGGATCATCAGTTTGTGCGAGTCGACACTATTCATGGGGATGGTACCCCCACACCAGTGGCTCCACCTGTAGTCAACACACCTGCTATCAATGTGAACAACGGTGCTGCCGCCGGGAACGGTAACGTGGGAATCGGTAACGAGACTGTCGTCAACAACGTTGGGCTCGGAGATGTCAACCTGGGTGATAATATGGGAGGCAATGGCTTCGGTAATAATGGATTCGGCTTCAATGACCAGGGGTTTGATCATGCGGGGAAGTACGGCTTCAACGCTCAAGGCTTCGGGCAGGAAGGATATGGCATGACTAATCTGGGTTATGGCGGATTCGGAAATGGAAATGGCGCTGGGTTAATGGCTTTTGGACCTGCTGGGGTCGCTCCGGGGTACGGCAACAGGGGGCGAGGCCCGGTAATGAATCAAACCAGAGTTGGCCGTAACAACGGGTACGATGGATATGGAACTGGGAACGGTAATTGGCAAGAAGACCAGCAAGAGGATGCTTTCTCCGGTGGAGGTTTCGAAGGGCCTATGGATGACTCTCAGAGAATCAGGATGCTCGAGGAGCAGATGAGGGGGGTCGTGAATCAAAGTGCTGTTGGCTTAGATATGTCAACAATGGGTCTGGTGCCTGGCCTGAGGGTGCCAATCAAATTCAAAGCTCCCACATTCGACAAGTATAAGGGGGATACCTGTCCAAAGGTGCACGTGCGGTCATATTACAGAAGGATGTCGGCGTATTCAAACGATGAGAGGATGCTAATGCATTTCTTTCAAGATAGCTTGTCTGGTCCTTCCCTTGAGTGGTATATGGGATTGGAACCAACGCATATAAATACATGGAATCAGCTGGCTGAAGCATTTGTGGCTCACTATAAGTACAACAGTGACTTGGCACCCAACCGGGTCCAATTGCAGGGGTTGTCCCAGAAGAAGGGCGAGAGCTTCAAAGAGTATGCGCAGAGATGGCGCGACATGGCTGCCAGAGTTCATCCTCCTTTGGAGGACAAAGAAATGAATGATATGTTCATAGGAACATTCACTGGCATGTTTTATGACAAGTTGTTTCATACCTCTTTGGGCAGTTTCTCAGACTTAATCCTGATGGGAGAGAAGATTGAAAGCAACATTAAACAGGGAAGATTCCAAGCTGAGGAATCCACTTTAGCTGGTAGTAACAGAAGGGCTTTCAGTGGGCGCCGTCAAGGGGATGCAAGCGCAGTGTTTGGGGGCCGAGGCCGAGGCCGGGGCAGAGGGAGAAACCAGTACAATCAGCCGCAGCATGTGACAAGCGTTACTATTCCGTTTCAGCAACAACCAATACAACAACAACAACGGCAACAACAGCCACAACAGGGGGCACATACTGCCCAGCGCAGATTCCAGGGGGGCAAACCAAGGAGGGTGTTTGAAGCGTCTCCTTCAACGTATGCAGAATTGCTACAGACATTACTGGGTTTGAACTTGGTGGAAAAGAGAACTCTGGCTCCAATAACAGGCACTCCTCCATACGGTTACGATGCAAGCAGGCACTGTGAATTCCATTCCGGGGCTCCTGGCCACGATGTAAAGGGTTGCCATGCGTTCAAGCATGTAGTGCAGGATCTATTGGATAGTAAGGCTATCAATTTTGGACAGGCGGGTCCGAACATAGTGCAGAAGCCCATGCCCAACCATGGGGCAAACACCATTTTATCAGAGGAGGGCTTGAACTTGATTATGCATGTTGATGACCTCAAGACACCATTGTGTGAGATAAAGAGCAGGCTATTGCAAGGTGGTGTGTATCCAGGTTGCGACGAGTATTGTTTAGAGTGTTGGACCCAAGCTGGGGGGTGTGCTGACTTAAAGCAGGGTATTCAGACTTTAATCGATGGTGGCACATTACAGTTCGACAAAATGGCAGTTGAAGAACCTGCAGAAGTATCAGCAGACAAGCAAAGTGATGTAGCTACTGTGACGATTCCCCGAAAGACAATAACTATAACAGCGCCGGCCAAGCGACCGCCGATCACTATCACCAAGGCAGGACCAATCCCTTATGAGAGCACTAAGGCAGTCCCCTGGTCCTATGGGTTGGAAGTATACTGTGATGGGGTGAAAATTGATGTTAATAAACAGCCAGTCGAGACTGTAGACAACGTTGTCGGTACCGGAGGTATGACAAGAAGTGGGAGAATCTTCATATCGCCTGAGGTAGAGGCTGAACGACTGGCGAAAGGAAAAGGAAAGATGAATGAGAATGTCCCGGAGCAGGGGAACGAAAAAGAAACGGCATCGAAGGATGTGGAAGAGTTCATGCGCCTTATTCGTAAGAGCGATTATAAGATTGTGGAGCATCTGCAACAGACGCCGTCAAAGATATCTATATTGTCGTTGCTATTGTGCTCTGAAGCTCACAGAAATGCATTGTTGAAAGTTCTGGATACTTCCTTCGTACCCCAAGATGTTTCCGTGAATCAGCTGGAGGGGGTGTTGGCGCATGTGAATGCAGGCCATAGCTTGGGATTTACGGACTTCGATTTGACCCCGAAGGGGAGAGAGCATAACATGGCGTTACACGTCTCTGTTGAGTTCAGGGGATCAGTCATGTCTCACGTGTTGGTCGATACCGGATCGTCTTTGAACGTGTTACCCAAGAAAGCGATGATGAAACTAGATGTCAGAGGAATCCTGTGTACTCCTAGTGACTTGGTGGTCAGGGCATTTGATGGTACGCGAAGAACAGTCTTTGGATCCATAACATTACCTCTACAGGTGGGGCCGGAGGTTTTCGCAACTGAATTCTATACCATGGACATCCAGCCAGCATACAACTGCCTTCTCGGACGACCCTGGATCCATGGGGCTGGGGCAGTCACGTCTACCTTGCATCAAAAGTTGAAATACATGGTAGGAGACAGCGTGGTCATGGTCTGTGGAGAAGAAGATATACTGGTCAGCCATCTGTCATCATTCAAATATGTAGAGGTCGACGGCAAGATTCATGAAACACCCTGTCAAGCCTTTGAAGGGTTGCGCATCAAAGGCAAAGGTCCCGGGCCGAGTAAAGCGTCAGAGGTAGTCGTCTCGTCATATAAGGAGGCCCAAGCTCTAGTGAAGACTGGTGAGACAAAAGGCTGGGGCAAAGTGTTGGATATTCCCGTGAAGATGGACCGATTTGGGCTGGGATATCAACCGTCGTCATCAACACCTGTTGTGGGGGCACCCTGTTTCAGAGGACCGATAACCATCACTGCTAGTGGAGTGTGTCATGAGACCATCAACGCTGCTTCAGAGTCCGACGAAGGAGACAGCGATTGCGACATGGACGCCTGGATTCAGCCGAGCGTGCCAGGACAGGGATTGTGCAATTGGTCTATTCAGGAGATTGTTCCTGTGACTCTCAAACAGTAATACTTTGTTTTCTTAATTGTTGAACAATCTGGTGTCTTACCCGAGGCATCGTGATTTGCTTAGGGCTGTGCTGTTATGAACATTGTGTGTTTAACATTAAATAAAAGGCGTTTTTTCATGTACAAATATTGTGATCTCTGTTTTTCTTGTTTTGTGTTTACAATAAAATGGCAACGTGGTTATTCGCTTTATACGCATTTTGAAGCATTTAACCATTCCTTTTGCAGGATAACATTTTCAAATGACATCATTGAACCGCCTATGACTCGTCTCAACTTTGAGCACCCGGTATTTCAGACCGAAGAAGAGATTGTTGAAGATGATGACGTTCCCGAAGAATTGTCCTGGTTGGTGAAGCAAGAAGAAAGAGTCATTCTGCCTCATGAGGAGGTCATCGAAATTATTAACCTGGGGTCGGAAGGGGTTGAAAAGAACATCCGTATAGGGGCCGCGCTGCAGAGCGACGTCAAGCGAAGACTGGTTGAAATTCTCAGAGAGTATAGTGATGTGTTCGCTTGGTCGTATGAAGACATGCCGGGGCTTGATACAGATATGGTTGTGCACCGTCTGCCGTTGAAAGAAGAATGCCTGCCGGTCAAGCAGAAGCTTCGCAGAACTAGACCTGATATGGCAGTGAAAATTAAGGAGGAGGTTCAAAAACAGTGGGATGCTGGTTTCCTAGCTGTTACAAAATATCCCTCATGGGTCGCTAACATTGTACCAGTGCCAAAGAAAGACGGTAAAGTGAGAATGTGTGTAGATTACCATGATTTAAATAAAGCGAGCCCGAAAGATGATTTTCCACTTCCTCACATCGATGTGCTGGTTGACAACACTGCCCAATTCTCTGTATTCTCCTTCATGGATGGCTTCTCGGGCTATAATCAGATTAAAATGGCGCCAGAAGACATGGAGAAGACTACTTTCATAACGCCTTGGGGAACATTTTGTTATAAAGTGATGCCCTTCGGATTGAAGAATGCTGGGGCAACGTATCAGCGTGCAATGACGACTCTTTTCCATGATATGATGCATAAAGAGATCGAAGTTTATGTCGATGATATGATTGCCAAATCCCAGACGGAGGAAGAGCATTTGGTGAATCTGCTGAAGTTATTCAAAAGGCTTAGGAAGTTCAGGCTGAGACTGAACCCTAACAAGTGCACCTTCGGGGTGAGATTGGGTAAACTGCTGGGGTTTATCGTGAGTGAAAAAGGAATAGAGGTCGATCCTGCAAAAATAAAAGCAATACAAGAGATGCCGACGCCTAGAACAGAGAAAAAGGTGCGCGGGTTTTTAGGGAGGTTGAACTACATCGCCCGGTTCATATCTCACCTAACAGCTACGTGTGAGCCGTTATTCAAGCTGTTGAAAAAAGACCAGGCTATAACATGGAATGAAAATTGTCAAAAGGCGTTCGATAAAATAAAGCAGTATTTGCAAAAGCCTCCTATTTTGATACCCCCAGTGGCAGGGAGACCCTTGATTATGTATTTGACAGTTCTTGAGGGAAGTATGGGTTGTGTTCTCGGTCAACACGACGAGACAGGAAGAAAAGAGCATGCGATCTACTACTTGAGTAAGAAATTTACTGAATGTGAATCTCGATATTCAATGCTCGAAAAAACTTGTTGCGCGCTAGCCTGGGCCGCCAAGCGTTTGAGGCAATACATGCTGAATCATACAACCATGCTCATCTCGAAGATGGATCCTATCAAATATGTATTCGAAAAGCAGGCGTTATCAGGGAGAATTGCCCGTTGGCAGATGGTTTTGACCGAATACGACATCCAGTATGTCTCGCAGAAGGCTATAAAGGGGAGTGTACTGTCTAAGTATTTGGCCGAGCAGCCTATTGAGGATTACCAATCGATGAGGTTTGATTTTCCTGACGAGGATATCATGTACCTAAAGATGAAAGATTGTGAAGAGCCGTTGCCAGACGAAGGGCCACAATTGGGTTACAAATGGAAGTTGATCTTTGACGGAGCTGTAAACGCCTACGGTAGCGGAATAGGGGCAATCATCACTACTCCACACGGGTCGCACATCCCATTTACCGCTCGATTAACCTTTCCGGTTACCAATAATGAAGCCGAATACGAAGCTTGTATCATGGGGCTTGAAGAAGCCATTGATTTGCGAATCAAAAATCTGGATGTATACGGAGACTCAGCTCTGGTGGTGAATCAAATAAAAGGGGAATGGGAGACACGTCAGCCCAATTTGATACCTTACATGAACTACACAAGGAGATTGTTGCCTTTCTTTGACAAGGTTGAATTGCATCATGTACCGAGAGCAGAAAATCAGATGGCTGACGCCCTGGCTACATTGTCTTCCATGTATAAAGTCAACTTCTGGAATGAGGCTCCCAGAATTGTTATCTCTCGACTTGACAGACCGGCCTTCGTATTTGCCATTGACGAAGCATCCGATGATAAACCATGGTATTTTGATATCCTTAATTTCCTGAAGAATAAAGAGTATCCGGCTGGGGCATCCAGTCAAGATCAGAAGACTCTCAGGAGATTAGCGGGTAATTTCTATTTGAATCCGGATGGTGTCTTATACAGGAGAAATCACGACTTGGTGCTTCTGCGTTGTGTAGACGGAAAAGAGGCAAAGCTGCTCATGGAGGAAATACATGAGGGTACCTTTGGTACGCATGCGGGTGGGCATGCTATGACGAGGAAGCTGCTGCGGGCAGGTTATTTTTGGCTAACTATAGAAACTGATTGTTTCAAGTTTGCGAAGAAGTGTCATAAGTGCCAAATCTACGCGGATAAGATCCATGTGCCTCCGAGTCCTCTGAACGTGATGTCGTCACCATGGCCATTCTCGATGTGGGGAATTGATATGATTGGAAAGATCGAGCCGACGGCTTCCAATGGACACCGGTTCATTCTAGTAGCAATCGATTATTTCACCAAGTGGGTGGAAGCGGCATCTTACGCAAATGTGACTAAGCAGGTGGTAGCCAGATTCATCAAGAGAGATATCATTTGCAGATATGGAATCCCCGAGCGGATAATTACTAATAACGGTTCAAACCTGAATAACAAAATGATGAAGGAGCTGTGTCAGAATTTTAAGATCGAACATCACAACTCCTCCCCTTACCGACCCAAGATGAATGGCGCTGTTGAAGCGGCCAATAAGAATATAAAGAAGATTGTTCAAAAGATGGTGGTGACCTATAAGGATTGGCATGAGATGCTACCTTTTGCTTTGCACGGTTATCGTACGACGGTACGCACATCAACCGGGGCAACCCCGTTCTCGTTGGTATACGGAATGGAAGCAGTGCTACCACTGGAAGTTGAGATTCCTTCCCTGAGAGTACTACGAGATGTCCAACTAGACGAGGCAGAATGGGTGAAAGACAGGTTGAACCAGCTAAGTTTAATGGATGAGAAGAGGCTAGCTTCTCTAGCATACGGTCATTTGTACCAGAGCCGAATGAAGAAAGCATATGATAAGAAGATACATCCTCGGAGCTTTCAGACGGGCGACCTCGTGCTGAAAAGGATTCTCCCGCCGCAGGCAGATCACAGGGGCAAGTGGACCCCCAACTACGAAGGGCCATACGTTGTCAAAAAAGTCTTTTCAGGAGGGGCTTTGTTGTTGTCCACCATGGACGGTGAAGACTTTACGTCGCCTGTGAATTCGGACGCAGTTAAAAAATACTTTGCTTGAAATTGACCCGCTGGACAGAAAAAAAGAGAGTCTAGGCAAAAATGGGGCATCCTGGCGAACCAAAAACAGAATGAAAGGTTCGGGCAAAAGTTAGGGATAAAAGTGAAAAAAATGTACACCCGCGAAGTTGAAAACCTACACTGGTCGACTTCAGCAAAAAAAAAGGGTATCCCGGTGAACTGAAAACCCGTAAAGGGCGGTTCACGCAAAAGTTAGGGATTTGAAAAGCAAATGACTGCGGTCCGAATTTGATACTGCAGTGAGCATTGGTGCGGGAGAATATACCTGAGGGGTCGATTATCAGATACAATTTCTTCGAAAGTGTGGATACCGGGAAAGCATTAGAGTCGGGCGAGTCATAGGAGGATCAGTTCATGATGTTCGTCTGCCTCCCGTTGCCGACATGTGTACAAATTTGATTTGTCATTATATTTATGCTTCTTGTGCATACTTGTATATTTGTTGTGCGTATCTTCCTCTTTTCAGGAGTTACATCCCATGTACAAAACTCTGCCCATTCAGGGGCCCAATCAATAAAACATGTTATTCAGTACTTGATGCTGGTTCTTTACTGTTTTGTGCATGATAAACGCCTAGGTTTAATGAAACTAGCAAGTGCATAACGTCGCTGGCCCTTGCCAATAATTGTTAAAACGTTGAATTAACTGAAAATAATGTCAAGAACGCTAACCTGAATAGATTTGGTTGCGTAGACTTGTCTTGTCTTGTTTGTGGTGTTGCAGGGTTCATAGCCGTATGAAGTGGATGATCAAAAGATTGCAGTATGGACCAGAAGCTCGTAACGAAGGACTCGATCCCCACGCAGGTCATGCTTCCAAGATAGCAATGTTCCTTACTGAAGAAGAATCGAATTTCCAAGCTAGTCGTAGCTTATCCAAAGGACATTCTCCAGCAAAGTCGTTTACCCTCAGCAGAGTTTGGCGATTCCAAGATTGTAGGTTGTATTCAGACAGCGTGGTATCCCCCAGAAGGATCCCCCATCTCGAGCAGAGTGGTTTAGCCTCAGAAGATTAATATTTCCAACTTGTGAGTTGTACTCAGACAGTCTACCCTTCCCAGTAGGGTCATTTACTCTCCCCCCAGCGGAGTCAGTTGATTTTCCCCAGGAGAATCGTTTCGTCCCCGGGGAGCTCTCTTTCCAGCAAGTGCTTTCTTTCCTCCCAGTGGAACTCGAAGATTAAAACTCTCCCCGGCAGAGTTGGTTGTGTGTCCCGGCATTTATTTTGTCGGAATACCGTGTGATACCCGTTCACCCCCCAGCAAAAGTCCAATCCTGATTGACGCATTCAGTTATTCCTCAGCGAAGCGGGCTTCACTTTTCCAGCATTTACTTTGCTGGAATAATTTTGTGGCACCTGGCTACCCCCAGCGGAGTTGGCATTGTCTTCCGCATTTATTTTGCTGAAGCAGTTTCTGTATCCCAGCAGTTCGAGTCTGCATTTGCATTGGCATATAGTGTCATACTTGCATCCACCAAATAAAAGCGTAGCATTTCCATGTCGAATGGAGCATTACGCCATTGTCAAGCATATGCATTCTGAAATATAAACCAGGTTGGTTAACCGTTTGTTTTCAAATGTTGTTTCTCTTGCAGGCAGAGAGAGCTCTTGCTCAAATGAACTACCAAATATTCAAGATCTCGACGTGAGACATTCAACGATAATGTCCGTTTTGGCATTATTCCCCACAGAGTTATTAGGTTAAGTTTCTCTTTGTCCTCGAGCAGAGTTATTTGTATAAATTTCTCTTGTTTTCCCCGCCGGGGTTGCTTGTTGAAGTTTCTCTAGTCCGGCCAGCGGATTATTTTCTTCAAATTTGGTGTTACGTCAGCATCAAAAGGGTTTCATGAATCAGAATTTCAGAGTCTACCGCCGGTTATCAGAACAGGCGTCCGGTAGTTTGGTTTCCAAATATCCCCAGTGGAGTCCGCCTCAAAGTCGCTGTCACATCAGTGCTAAAAGGTTTGTGGGTTGGGACCAATGGAGTTAGTTACGGTGGAGATAAAAAAGGAGAAACGGCATTTGGAGTATCTTCCCGTATGAACAGACGGATGTATTTTCTTACTGATTGACAGGAGTATTTCCCCGGAGTTATCAAAATGTTATTGCCTATATTGATAGGAGTTCCTCGCGTTGACGACATATGAGTCCTGACGTGGACAATTTATTCCTATGTTGACGGGACTTCTTCGCGCTAGAGAAATGGGTGTCCTAACGTGGACAGATTTATTTCCCCGGGTTGATGAGGTGTGCTAGTCCTAACGTGGACAAATTCGATTTCTCCGTATTGATTGAATGTGAAGTCCTGACGTGGACAAAATTGATTAATCTTCGTGTTGGTGTCCTGACGTGGACCATTTATTCCCAGCAGATATCTTTCTTCGTAATGGTGAAATGTGCGTCCTGACGTGGACAAGTTTATAGTTCTTCGTGTTGGCGAAGCGTGAGTCCTGACGTGGACGAGTTTTGATTTCCTCAGCGGGTCGAAGATGTGAGTCCTGACGTGGACAAATCAAGACGATGTGTGAGTCCTAACGTGGACGATGTATTCCTAACGTGGAAAGGTTATTCCTAATGTGGAAAGTTTAGTCCTAACGTGGACGATGTATTCCTAACGTGGAAAGGTTATTCCTAACACGGACGATGTATTCCTAACGTGGAAAAGAGTGATTCCTAACGTGGAAAGTTTATTCCTAACGTGGAAAAGAGTTATTCCTAACGTGGAAAGTTTATTCCTAACGTGGACGATTTATTCCTGACGTGGACAATTCATTCCTATGTTGATAGGATCCACTCATGCTGATAGAATGCAGACGAGTCATCCCCAGCGAAGTCGCCGAGATTTTTCCGTGTTGACGGCAGATGGAGTCCTGACGTGGACAAGTTTTAGTTGAGATTTTTTTCGTGTTGACGAAACGGGTGTCCTAACATGGACAAAGTTCTATCCTTGCGATAATAGAATCTTTTCAGGCTGATAAAAATAATCCCCAGCACAGTCGCTAATGGATCAGTTTGTTGCCGTAACAACCAGATCCAGTCAGCAGATGTTGTTATTCATGCAGTTTGAGCAGTTTATTTCTGCGGTTGGCAAATTTCCGGGTTCTTAGTATTCAACCGTCTCGTACCTCGAATGTTTGAAGGCAGTTCGCTCTTCACCCAATCGGGTCCAAGTCGCTTGAAAAGGGGCAGCTGTTGCACCCTAAAATTTGCTCAACCTATTTCACTTGGTTTATGTTTCAATTACATTAGCATTTGCATATAGAGTCATGTACATAGTCTAATCATCTGCATAACATAGCATAGCAAGTTATCCAACAAGGGACCAAGTACTATTCTCATCTCTATGAGCCTATCAAGAGGTTATTGTTCAAATTCAGGCCTATCTAAGTCATCAGAAAGAAATTGAAATCTGAGAAGTTAGTGGACCAAGCAGTGGATCTATCTCCTATCTTGAGGGTATTTGAAGACCATCAAAGAAGTTGTGAGCTGTGAATTGAGGTCATGGAGGGTATACAGACATCATGGAGGACCTAGAGGGTCATGTTAAAAGAGAGACAAGTCATTGATAAGGTCACAAGAGTTGCAGTTGAAGACAGTCAACTAGGGTTTCATCTGGGTCAACCCTAGGTCAAATGATTGATTGAAAGGCATTAAGGTCTATTTGAGAGATGTGGGGTTCATAATTTGGCATGTAAATATGGATGTGGTGTTGTGCCAAGGATAAATCAAGCGAAATCAAGAAGAAGAGGAGTTTCTAAATTAGGGTTTCTGTGTAAAATCCCTAATTTAGGTCAAACTTCCAAGCAAGATAAGTCAAAATGCAAGCTTCAAATGGATCCTTGGCCAACATGAAACTTGTAGAGGATCTCAAGACCTTTAATTTGAGTGGTGGAAGACATCAAGGAGATTTATAGAACTCAAGTTATGGTCCTTGCAAGTTACAGGTCATCTGAGGCATCTGAAATTTTGTCTGTGAAAGTTACTTGTCTTACAAGCAACTTTTACCCCTCAAGGAGCTTTCAAATGGATTTCTGGTAAACGTGAGAGTTGTTCCTCATTGTCTTAGCTTTCTAGAAAGGTATGGTATGCCTTCATATGATTTGTGGAACTCTACTTATGGCCTTGGCAAGCAAAGGGTATTTTGGTCATTTGAGAATTACAGGTCATTTCAAGCCTATGCCCAAAACTCATACAAGGAAGCTTCAAATGAAAAACTTCACAACATAAAAGTTGTTCCAAATGACATTTTGAGTCTTAAAAAGTGATCATGAAAGTTTCGAAATGCTCATGGCTCAAGGTTCCAAATTTGGTCCATTAAAGGGTGAATTTAATGAATAAAAGTGACCTAAAAATGGGATTTTTCATAACATGGCCAAATGGGATGAAATTATAGGTCAGTTTGATTGGAAAAAATGTTTTAAGAACATTGGCAAAAGTAGATTTTTGAGTTTAGTTCAAAGTTTGGAAGTTATGTTAGTTGGCTTACAAAAGAAGTAACATAACCAAATTCACAAGGGATTTGTGCACAAGAGGTTTCTAACAAGTTCTAGATGTTTCCATGAGCATCTATATATTGAATTGGGTGGCTCCAATCATTGGTTGCACTTCATTTTGATCAAAAACACCAAGTTTCACTTCATTCTTCAACTTTGCAAATTCATTCCAAACTCTATCAAATCTTCATCATTTTCCAAAATTCTTGATCCTATCATCATCTACATCCATCATAGATCAAGTTTCCATCAAAATATGTTTGGATTGAAGTGGAATTCGTGCTATTCAAGTGTATCATCCAAATTGCAAAAGGAAGTGGTTACAAGAATCCAAGGGGTTTGAGCAAGAACTACTGCATACAGAATCAAGATCTTGGTCTATTGATTGCCATTGGAGCATTGTTGAGCTTGAAGTGGTGGTTTCATCCCTCTGTTTTCAAGAATTACACCAGGTTAGTAATCTCATCGAATTGGCTAGAATTAGTTAGAATAATGTAGAATTCTTAGGTTAGAATTGTTAGGAATAGTTAGATGAATGATTCTGATGAATTTAAAGGCATTTCATGGAGTACACCATTGAAGCACCAAAACTGTTGTGGTTTAGAACACTTAGGTTAAGGCATGTTAATCTTAGCTAGATAGATTAGAATGATCAGCATAGCATGTAGAATGCATTAGTGCAAGATTTAGCAAGAATCATTAAGGTGCATGACAGTGATAGTTCAGTGTGCCCTAGGTTTATACCTATCGGGTTTGGTGCTGGGGTGAGTTTTAGAGAAAACCAAGACCATGGCTGTGTAGAGGAGAAGGAGTAGAGCAATTTTGCTTTTTACGGGTATGAGTTTCATGGAGAATTGAGGTTGTATGAGTATGTTGAAATCTGATTCATGAGCTTCGTGCATGGCATTAATGGCTGAAACCCTAGCTTCTCATTGGAGAAGAAACGTGACCACCGTTAGATCGAAGCAAGACCTTTGACTGAAGCATGCATCCAATGGCCAGGATTTAAACTGAAACGCGAGGGAAATCTGAGGAAGCAAAACGCGTCGTTTCATTAAACGACGTGGCTGGGCTTAAGTTGTTAACTGCTTTTCACACCCTTACTTTCAAGGCCCAACGAGAATTGAACTAATATTCTTACTACTTGCACCGTTTTTGGTTTATTTCTTTTTGTGTTTTTTTTCTGATCAACTGGGCCCAGACGCGCCTTGCTATGCGCACCCTCAGTCTGGGCCCATCATCCATTTTTTAACTGAAATAATTATTGATTGCACCCCTAACCTCATATAATTCATTTTAATTTCTTTTGTTTTTGTTAATTCTTTAAAAAAATCATAACAAATTGGAAATTTCATATTTTTGAATGGTTGTTTTTGCATCTTTTTCATATTTCTGTTAAGAAAATTGTCATATAATAAAATTAGCATCTTATTTTATTTTTGCATTTTTAGTATATTTTTCTTTTAAATAGGTTTTAAATGATGTTTAGTTTAACACTTGATATTGTTGATTTTAGTTTAGATAAATCCTTGTATATTTTGGACCCATTCTTTTTAGAATACTTCATTTAGGACTTTAATTTTCATATGAGATTTAGTTCATGATTTTAGGATTTAATTTTAGATGGGTTGTTTAGGTGTGATTAGGAGAATCAAAGCTAGGGTTTAGATATAACATAGGTGTGACAAATCATTTCTTTTAGGAGTTGTAGTTTGAATTTTGGGGTATGGGACTATAGGGGTTATGGTAAATAATAGATCCTTTAGAAAATATTAGGCTTCCCCTATTCTACTATTACTATTAGTATACTGCTTGTATTTGCTTGATTGTGTGGTGTGCCCTCTCTAGGGTTATTATTTGACTGTGTGGGGGTATTGGGCCTGCTTGGGGTTTGGTGTTTGAGCTGAAGACTTTGTTGATGAAGCCATTGAAGACAGAGAATGAAGATCAATTTCTAGAGTTGATGAGGAGTATCTCTTGCTGGCATCTGCTGAAGGTTATAGGATCTAGGAGTTAGGCAGAGCTCTAGGATAGCAATTGGATTCACAAACATGGAAGGTCTTGTTTGCCTCCATCCCTCTCTATGATGCAGAGTCTCTCTAGGACACTCACCCCCTTCCTTTGGAAGGCTTGGTGATAGTGTCTAAGAGATAGAACCCTTGAGAGAAAACCTTCTATCTATTGTTAACAGTCTGTTTGCCACCTTTGGTGGTCAACTAACTGCTTAACATCCTATTCATCTTGTTGACTGCTGCTCATCTTGGAGATTGGGACTTGAAGAAAAGCCATTGTAGGATTGAAGATGAAGACTGATGCTTGCTTGAAGCTTGTAGGTGTTTGAAGATGACTTGAAGACAGATGTTGATGAAGACTGCTTTGCTGTTTATTTTTTGATGTATTGTTTGAATTTCCCTGACTGTATTGCTTGCTGTTTAACCTGTTAGGTTGAAAGTGAACCTTGTTCACTTTTGCCTGTTGTTTTCTAGGTTCGAGGTTGAGTGGGACTCCCTTGCCTCGCTTGTATTGTTGCATCCATGCATTTTACTGCTTTATTGTATATATGCTATTGTTTCTGTTTCCGTCTATTCCCTTAGGATCTCTGTTTCTCTCTGCGCAAGAGAGGAGCATGATAGACACTAGGTCTTAACCCATGCATGATAACATTAGGTTAGTGTGATTCCCTTTGCAACCATAGGTTAGAGTTCTGTCTCTTCTTTCTCAAAACAAACAGAAAAACACAATAAATATTTCAAACACAATAAAAGAAACTTCTTCCGTAAAAGAATGTGAACTCATCAAAACGTCAATTTTTGTCCGCTTGGACTGTTAATCAGAAAAACCTTTTTCAGAAGGAGATAAAAACAATCAAGACAGACTTGTGTCGTACGTGGCCCGAACTACGTTTGCTCTGATCTTTCATGCTGTATGAAAGTACGTAGGCATAGGATGCGATATCCTAGCGAGCAACCTTCCCCTCCTTTCCAGTAGGTAGGCGAACTACGTTGACTCTGATTTCTCGTTCCAGACGGGAATACGTAGGCATAAAATGCGATACTTTGCCGAGTCATTTTATTTTCTTTTAACCCCAGACCTGTAGAATAGATAGAATAACAATCTGTACCAGAAACAAGCGTGGATCCCGTCGAGTACGACGGACGTGAGGGGTGTTAATACCTTCCCCTTGCGTAACCGACTCCCGAACCCAGGTTTTGGTTGCGATGACCATTCCTTTCCCCGTTTTGCGATAGGTTTACCTCGAGCGTTTCCTTTCCCTCTGTTGGGATAAATAACGCACGGTGGCGACTCTTCTGTTCAGCCGGCGCCGATTTTCGCAGTAGCGACAGAACGCCATCAACTTATTCCTGATCAAAAACCCTGTTCCCACCTTGCTAGATGATGCATACTTCTCCATTCATCTGAAGAACTCCCATGGAAAGTGCCAGATCACTTGTTGTATCGCTCTCCTTCACAAGCAGTTTATTTCGCACTTGCCAAGGACCTCCTTTCTATGGAATCTAAAGGACAGTTCTCCATGGACATAAAAGCTCCTATAACTCAAACACTATGACATCCGTTAGTATGATCCCATGTATGGAGGAGTAACCGTTAATCACAACTGTGGAGATTTCCCTAATGTGCCTCTTCTTGGCACAAAGGGATGAATTAGCTACAATCCTATCCTAGCTCGTCGTGAACTAGGATATCCAGCGAAGGAAAAGGCTGATCCGATCCTTTTAGAAAGATGTTTTCTTGAAGAAGGAAGAAACCCAAATCTCAAATCACGGATTACGTATGCTTGGCGTCACCTCAATACCCAAGGGATGACTACTCTAGGGCATCCAGACTATACTGTCTCAGAAGCATATCTTCTTTGGTCTAAAGAGATAGCTTTGAAGATGTTCTACACTCGCTTTGAGCCAATTTCAGCGACTCTAAAAGAATATTTCTCTGTGGAGGAATTGAAGGATGCTTTAGCCAAAGCTGAAAAGGAGAAGAAGATGTGGGAGGATAAGCACTTCATGGTTGCTCAAGAAAAAAAGAACTCTGGAAGTTGCTTCGTCAGAACCAGAAGGAAGAGATTGCAAGGAAGATGAAACTTCAAGAAGGGGAAGGATCTTCTCGTCAGAAGGACTAGGCCTTTTAGTTTCAAATTTCTCTTGTAAATTCATGTCTGCGCTTTGGCTTTTGATGTGTAATCTCCATTTTTGTAAAACTTTCATTTGTTAATGAAAATGTTGTGTTGCTTTATGTTTATTTCTCCATTATTAATGTTTGTAAACATAATTTGGGGTTCTTTGAATGTTAGCTTTGCATTTGCATTTAGCATTTCATGAGCATTGCATATGCATTTCCTATTATGTGGCTTATCTGTGTTGTTTTACCTCCAGCCTGTCACACTGAGTCCCCCACATCCTTACAACACAAGAGCTCAAGCTCGAAGGAGAATGGCTGAGCAAGACCAAGAGTTTGATAGAGTTAACAATGAATTAAATGACATACAAGGCAGTATAGGGAAAAGGATGTAGATGTTGTAAGTGATCTGTGCAAAGATAGACACTCAGTAGACTGTAGTTTCCGAGATCAACGCCATTACAATGGAGCCTACACCAGTTGTAACTGTCGCAACCAGTGATCCATCCTTTGGTCTACCATTTAACTTTGTATCACTGCCAGTCACTATAAAGACTACTCAGTAAGTACCTCAACAGATTATCCCTCTGAATTTTGACTTTCCTCATACTATTCCTACTTACACTCCAGCTGTTGTGCAAGTGCAAGCCCATCCATACTTTAACAACCAACATCAGGTTTATGATATCCCTGACCAGTCGAAAGAAGGAGATGAATGCCACGACAAAATGAGGGAAGATTTTGAAACTATGGCGAGAAAGATAAGGGCTATGGAAGGTAACAACGTATTTGGGGCCGATGCAATGGATATGTGCTTGGTCTCTGGATTAGTGATTCCACCAAAATTCAAGATCCCAATTTTTGACAAATATGAGAGGGCTACTTGTCCCAGAACTCACTTGATCATGTACTATAAGAAGATGGTAGCCTATGTGGAAAATGATAAATTAATGATCCATCGCTTTCAAGACAGTCTCAAAGGGGCTTCAGCTAAATGGTATTTGAGTTTGGACCAATCTAGAATTCATAATTTCCAAGACTTGTTTGATGCTCTCATCAAGCATTATAAGTATAACATGGATTTAGCTCCAGATCAAAGACAGTTGTTAAGCATGGCTCAAAAAAGTTCTGAATCTTTCAAAGAATACGCCCAACATTGGAGGGAAACCGCCTCACAAGTGAAACCCCCTTTGACCGAAAAGGAACTAGATGATTGGTTCGTTGATACAGTAAGGCCAGAATTCTATGAGAAGATGATTAGCAGTGTGAGTGCTAACTTCTCTGACATTGTATTTGTGGGAGTAAAAGTGGAATTGGGATTAAAAAATGGAAAGATGACAAGTATCGCTGGCAGTTCAAGTGGAAGTGTCACTAAGAAAACCTTTGGGAATGCACATAAGAAAAAGGAAGGTGAGACTAATTCCGTTTTCTGCAAAAAGAAGAAGTCAGGTTAGGAAGCCTCAACGACAACAACAATTGCAACAACAGCCATTATACCCTGTACAATATACTTAACAGCCCTACGTGGCGGCCATTACGCCCACGTTCCACAATCAAAGTCTGATTTTTCAGCAAGTTCAACAACCACCCGCATATCAACAAGGCTATCAACAGGTTCCCAACGCCTCAGCCTATCAACAACAATAGCAACCAAGAGCTCTAATCCCTAGACAAAATGTACAAAACAGAAGACCAGGGGCAAGACCTCTTATCCCACCGATTCCAATTAGTTATACTGAGTTGTACCCCTACATGATGCAATAAGGTTTGATCACCACTAGAAATATGGGACCACCACCAGACCCTCTCCCGCTATTCTACAATCCCAATGCCCGATGTGTGTTTCATGAAGGAGCTGTCGGGCATGATCTAGAAGGATGTTTTGATTTAAAGAATATTATTCGATAACTAATGGAGAAAAAGATTCTATCCTTTGGGGATCGTCAACCCAATGTCAAAAATAACCCACTGCCTAACCATGGAAGCGTCAATGCAATAGAAGACGTGCATGAACCGATAATTTCTAATGTAAAGACAATTAAGACTCTGTTACAGGCTCTCCACAGAAGATTAGTTGAAGCTGGTATGATCAAAAGTACCCATTTAGAATGTGAAGAATATGCTGAGAATTCAAAATGTTGTACTCTAGTCCAAGAAGATATCCAGAGATTTATGAATGATGGTTTTTTGCAAGTTTGCAGTAAAATAAAGAAACAGAAGGTGTCACTAACTGAACCTATTTTCAATATGCCAAGGGAGACTGGAAAAGTCCCCATATTCAATATTCCAAATGTCAGTTCAACAGATCCAGCGCCCAATACTACTAAGCCAGTGCTCAATGTTGAAAAAACCACTACATCAACAGCTAGTCAGCCAAGATCGGTCAATACTCAAAAGCCCAAGCCGTTATTTTTTAAGAGTACCAAAGTGGTACCTTGGAAATACGATAACACGTGGAGAAATCAGAGATTTGGAAAAGAGGTACAAAACGAAAGGACGATGAGTAAACATGAAGACATCACGAACATTACTGGTACGAGCAAGATAACCCGAAGCGGTCGAATTTACCAACCTAAGGTAAATGTGGTCCCTCTCAAAGAAACCATCATTGTAGAACCTGCAAAAAGTAAAGAAGTGTTAAATGAGGAAAATGAAGAGTTCTTGAGGATCATCAAAAGAAGTGATTACAAAATCATAGATCAGCTACACCAAACTCCATCAAAAAATTCGATCATGTCTCTCCTCTTAAGTTCCCCCACCCACAGATCTGCATTACAAAAATTGTTGGCGCAGGCTCATGTAACCAAGGATATAACAGTTGGTCAGTTTGATTCATTGATTGCTAATATTACCGCATGTAACACCCTAAGCTTTAGTAACGATGAATTTCTTGTCGAAGGTTGTAAGCACAATCGTGCTTTGCATGTATCAGTAAAATGCCAAGAGGATATGAAATTCTGGTATGCAGATCTCAGATGTCCTAAGAGATGTTAAGAACATAGATCTCTGCTAAAACAGAACAAGGACAAAACACGAGCATTTTGAATATATTTAAAAATTACCAGTGTCATGACATCTGTTGTAACATCTGCAGACTGACAGAACAATTTATCCAACCATTTAAATTGAGCAGAGTATTAAATGCAGAAAGATAAATAACACAATGAATTGTTAACCCAGTTCGGTGCAACATCACCTACATCTGGGGGGCTACCAAGCCAGGAAGGAAATCCACTATCAGTAGTATCAATTTAGAGCTAAACTTCCAGTTTACAACCCCTCACTTAATCCCTACCCAGTGCAACTTCTACCTAGGACACTCCTAGATATGAGACCCCTCTCACTCCCCTCAATCACAACAGTGATGACAACAAATGAATAAGCTTTAGAAGACACTCTTCAAAGACAATACTTGATCTTGCTTAACAGCTTCAATCAAGGACAATACACTCTTGCTTACAAGCTTTGAGTGGAAAAATTAAAATTAACAACCTAGTCCAATTCACACATTAATCAATGAGTGAATGACTCATAAAACCAACACATAGATATGTCTACCACGATGCATCAAAAGATACAAAGGGTGACTTACAAAGTCATACACACAAGAGACTCTCAAAATCCTAAACCCTTATTTTGCACCCAAGATCATCTTGTTGTGAATGCTTGTCTTAAGCTAGGGTTTTCGCCTCATTAAATAGTAATGAGAATGGGCTTGGGTTGTGCCAAAAGTAACAGCAGGAAGAGAAGATTTCAATCTTCATAAACTACAACAGATTCGATTTGATCAATCTAATCATATCATTCTTCCAATATTCAATCAATCTTTTGATAATAACTCCATATCAAATCAAATATGATCCATAATAAGTGTATCAGAAACGCCTTTAGAAAACCACTAAAAACATGCAGGTTCTACACCAGAATAGTGCATCAAGCTTGCACAAAAAGATATGGCACACAAACATATTCATGACAGACAGATGTCACGACATCCTGTAGGACATCTTGTGATTACACCTAGTTTTACCAAAATGTATGCCAATCAAATCTTCTCATAATAAATCTTCTGCAGAATCTTCTTCATAAAAATAGAAACAAATATTTTATAGTTTCCCAAAAAGTCTTAAATATCCTTTTTATGAAATCCAATTAAATCTTCACTTTGTTCATAATAAATCTCTTTGACCTGCGCATACTGATGAGGTATATCCATGAGGATCTCATCAAACCAAAACACCTCTGTCAAGAGATATAAAATAGCAGCACCTGTTGTACCAGACAAAGATGTCATGACATCTGTCTCGACATCTTGTTTGAAACACGTGACAGTAGTATTGTCATAACATTTGATGAAGATGTTAGAACATCTTGCTTAACATCAGTGTAGAATCATGTTTTACCAAAATTTAGCCAATCATATAATCATGGAACTAACATGATACTCTAGCAAGGGTATTAGTGGACATTGGTTCCTCTCTTAATGTATTACCCAAAAGGATGCTCGCTAAGTTGGCACATAATGGGGCTGACATGAAACCTACCTCTCTGATTGTCAAAGCTTTTTACGGTTCTAGAAGAATGGTGATAGGCGAAGTGGATTTACCTATTATGGTTGGGCCTCATGTATTTGAAATTAGCTTCCAGGTGATGGACATCAATCCAGCATACAACTGTTTTTTGGGAAGGCCATGGATTTATGTCGCTGGTGTGGTGACCTTTACTCTTCACCAAAAGATAAAATTTGTAGTGGATGACAAATTAGTAGTAGTTCATGGAGAAATGAATCTGATGGTGAGCAATTTGTCATCATTCAAATACATTGAGGCTGACGAAGATGCTTTGGAAACTTCTTTCCAAGCCTTAGAAATAGCCAATGTCGTGTTGATCAAAGAAGTTGTGGTTGAGGGTGGTCTATCCTTTGCATTTGTTCAAAGCCTAAAATCTGCATTTAAGAATGGGGTGCCTGCAGGATTGGGGGAGGTCATTGAAGTAGAAGCCAGAGAAAAGACGAATCACCAAGGGTTGGGTTAGAAGCCAACTCAAGACAAGACTCAAGAGTTTGCCAAAGGACGGATGAAGACCATCAAGGAGGTGTTTGTTAGTGGGGGTATCCAAATCAATGCAGTAGAGACGGATTTTGAAGATCATTATGTTAGTTAGCTGGTATATCATGATGAGGCTGTTTTGAACAATTGAGAGCCTGTTGAAATTCCTGTTATCTTTCCCATACCAAACTAATTTTTTGTTTGTTTTGCAGTTTCCTTTAAAAAGTTTCCATAACCACGCCCAAGGTTATCAGATTATTTTTTATGGGCCACAAGCTTTCAAATTATTATGATCAATGAAGATGTTTTGTTACAATCCTCATTTGTTTCATTTACTGTTTTGCTTTTACTTTTAAAGAAAATGGCAATCTTTTTGAAAACCAGCAAAAATATTTCTTTTGTTCTGTTGCATTTATATTTGTGTGTTTTAATAAATCAAACCATTCCAAACATGCAAAGAAATTCCAAAACCCGTTGAATCCAATGACTATGTTTTCCCTCCTGACTTTGATTCGCCTATATATCAAGCCAAACATGAGGATGATGGAGATTTTAAGATTCCGGATGAACTGGAAAAGATGGTTGAATATGAGTACACGGACCTTCAGCCTCACCAAGAGCAAACAAACGTCATTAATCTTGGCACTGATGAAGACAGAAAAGAAGTCAATATTGGGGCAATACTAGGGGGAGAAATCAAGCAGAGACTAGTGAAGCTTTTAGAAAAGTATGTTGATGTATTTGCTTGGTCATACCAAAATATGCCTGTCCTGGACACTGATATAGTTGTTCACAAGCTACCTCTTCGACCTGAGTGTTTGCCTATTAACAAAAGCTCAGAAGAACCCGACCTGACATGGCTCTCAAGATCAGAGATGAGGTCAAAAAGCAGATTGATGTAGGTTTCCTGGCAGTGTCAAAATATCCAAAGTGGGTAGCCAACATTGTACCTCTGCCTAAAAAGGATGAGAAATTTAGAATGTGTGTGGATTATAAGGATTTAAACAAAGCTAGTCCGAAGGAAGATTTCCCTCTGCCACATATCGACATTTTAGTTGACAATACAGCCTGCTTCGCGGTGTTATCTTTCATGGATGGATTTTCTGGATACAATCAGATAAGGATGGATCCCGAGAATATGGAGAAAACCAATTTCACCACACTATGGGGTATTTATTGTTATAAGGTCATGCCCTATGGAGAAAACCACTTTCATCACACTATGGGGTATCTATTGTTATAAGGTCATGCCCTTTGGAGTAAAGTCTGGAAAGTTACTCGGCTTTATTGTTAGCTATTATAGAATTGTGGTGGACCCAGACAAGGTACGAGCTATCCAAGAGACGTTTGCTCCGCAGACAGAAAAATAAGTTAGGGGTTTCCTTAGCAGATTAAACTACATCTCTAGATTTATCTCTAATATTACTCTAACCTGTGAGCCGATCTTCAAGTTGTTACGAAAGGATTAGACAGTCATTTGGAATGCAAATTGCCAACAAGCCTTTGACAAGATCAAAGGTTATCTCCAAGATCCTCTTATTTTGATTCCTCCTGTGCCTAGAAAACCCCTTTTCATATACAGGATAGTGCTTGAGGGGTCGATGGGTTGTGTGTTAGGTCAACACGATGAGTCAGGACACAAAGAACACGCAATTTATTATCTAAGCAAGAAGTTCACCGATTGTGAAATTCTTTACTCACTTTTGGAGAAAACTTATTGTGCTTTGGCTTGGGCTGCTAAACGTCTGAGACAGTGTATGATATGTCACACCACTTTGTTGATTTCCAAAATGGATCCGATAAATTACATTTTTGAGAAGCCTGCTTAGACAGGATTACTCGCCTGTTGGCACATGCTTTTGTTAGAGTATGTACGTCGCTCAAAAGTCTATTAAAGGTAGCATCTTGTCAGATTACCTTGTTGATCAGCCAAGAGAAGACTATGAGCCCCTCAAGTTTGACTTCCCAGATGAAGACATTATATTAATCAAGAAAGACTACGAAGAGCCAGGTCCTGGTGAAGGTCTTGAACCTGATCCCCGATGGAAGATGATGTATGACGATGCTTCCAACCAAAAGGGGCATAATATAGTTGCCATTTTGATAAACCCATATGGTGGGTATACTCCTTTCACATAAAGGTTGTGTTTTGCATGTACTAACAACATTGTTGAGTATGAAGATTGTATTTTGGGATTAGAAGCAGCAATTGATCTCTGCATCAAAATTCTAGAAGTGAGTGGTGACTCAGCTTTAGTTGTTTATCATATCAAAGGTGAATGGGAGACCCAAGACGAGAAAATGATCCCATATAGAGCTTATATTATGGAAATTATTGAGTATTTAGATGAGATAACCTTCAAGCATATACCAAGGTCTGAGAATCACATCACTGATGCCTTAGCTATGATGGCTGTTATGTGGCAGGTATGGTTTGTTAATGAAGTAACACTCATCCGAATTGAGAGGAAGACCGAGCCTGCTTATTTCCAGATGGTGGAAGAAGAGTCTGATGGGAAACTGTGGTTTCACGACATTAAACAGTATCTGTAAAATCAAGAGTCTCCAGTTGATGCAAATTTGCTTAACAAGAAAACTTTGAGAAGATCGACATCCAAGTTCTTTCTCAACAATGGTGTGCTTTACAAAACAAATCATGACATGGTCTTGGTTAGGTGTGTTGACAGACGAGAAGCAGACTTGTTAATGCAAGATATTCATGAAGGAACATTTGGCACCCATGCCAACAGATATGCTATGTCGGAGAATATTCTAAGAGCTGGATACTATTGGTTGACTATGGAAACCGATTGCATCCAATATGCCTGGAAATTGTCATAAGTGCCATATCTATGCGAACAAGGTGCATGTACCTCCAACTTTGCTAAACATATTGTCATCACCTTGGCCATTTTCAACGTGGGGCATTGACATGATTGGAGCAATTGAGTCGAAGGCTTCCAACATAAACCGTTTCATTCTTGTTTCTATCGACTACTTCAACAAGTGGGTAGAGGCTGCGTCCTATACCAACGTGACTAAACAGGTGGTTGCACGTTTCATCAAAAAGGAGATTATCTATTAATACAGAATCCTTGGCTGAACCATCACAGACAATGGTACCAACCTGAACAATAAAATGATGAAAGAGATGTGTGATAGCTTCAAGATCGAACATCACAACTTTTCTCCTTATCGCCCAAAGATGAACGAAGCTATTGAAGCTGCGAATAAGAACATCAAGAAGATCGTTTAGAAGATGGTAGTAACCTATAATGATTGGCATGGAATGTTACCGTTTTCCTTGCATGGATACAGAACTTTCATTCGCACTTCAACAGGGGCAACCCCCTTTTCCTTAATATATGGGATGAATGCGGTCCTCCCCATTGAAGTTGAGATGCCATATTTGAGGGTCCTGATGGAAGCAAAATTGGAAGAAGCAGAATGGGTCAAGGAAAATTTTGATCAGTTGAATCTCATTGACGAGAAACGAATGACTGCCATGTGCCACGGCAAGTTGTATCAGAAGAGGATCAAAAGAGCTTTTGACAAGAAGGTTCATATCCGAGAGTTCCAAGAGGGAGAACTCGTACTCATAAAGATATTGCCAGTTCATAAAGACATAAGTGGGAAGTGGATGCCTAATTATAATGGCCCATTTGTTGTGAAAACAGCTTTTTATGGAGGCTCGCTCATCCTCACGACAATGGAAGGCGAACAACTTGCTCATCCTGTGAACTCTGATGCAGTCAGAAAATATTATGCTTAAAAAACCCGCTAAGTCAAAAACCCGCAAGGGCAGCTTAGGGAAAAATGGGTATCCCAGTGGATCATAACCTATGAAGGAGATCTAGGCAAAAAATAGGGATGAAATAAAAAGAAAAAGCTTGCTAAGTCGAAAACCTAAAAGGGCGGTTCAGGAAAAATTTAGGGACAAAAGCATTTTGCTGCATCAGAGGTTGTTACCATTGCTGAAGATTAATAATGAGGTTCACTTCCACTACTCTTGTCAGAGGCGAAGATCTTGGGAAATTTTAGTTAGTAGGGCAGGATTGTCATTGAATTTGATGTAACCTTTTCCCTTTTGCCATTTTTCAATTGTAAATATTCCACAGAGCTTTTCCATTTGCAAGCTACCATTCATGAATAAAATTAGTTTTGGACCTTTCATTTTTTTTGCAAGTTACTACATTCTTTACTTTTCTTTGTTATGCAAAATGTCACTTATTTGTTAATAATGATTTTTTAAAGCAAAGAGTTTTGAATCAAAAATGATTTTCAGGAAAAAAATTAAAACAAAATAAGTAGTTACTTTGGTTTGTGGAAAACTTCAGTGGAAATTAGGCTTCTCCCAAGAAGTCTAAAAGTGGTCGAAATCTTGATATTGCCATCTCAGTAATATTAGCCCCACTAAAAAAACATTTTCTCCAGTATTCCTTGTGTGATGATAGCTTGAATGTGATTGAAGACCTATCCCCAGAGTAGACACTTTGACTCTCCAAAGAGGTTGTGCTATATCTGTAGCAGGCTTGCCTAAGCTCTACACTGTTCCCCGAGGAAGTGAAATAGGTTTAATCTGTATGTGTTGTTATAGACACCTTTGTCCCCTGGATTCAGTGTGTTTCCTTTGTTTTCCTGGCGAAGTAGATTGTCATCTACCTTCCCCTTTGAGTCTCCTATTCCTGTGTCTCTTGTTAGAGTCTGCTTGCGGATCTCTGGGCATGTGCACCATATCATAGCATGTGCATTTAGCATATCTTTTGTGAGTTGTGTTGTTCGGTTGTTGCTTTTGTTTCTAAGTCCAGTTGGAACTAGCAATCTTTGTTGCGTCTTTTGAGGTTGTTGTTTGCCCCTATCCTTAACAGAGTTTCCTGGATCTCTTTTGAGATCTTTGGTCGTCACCAATTCCCTTTTTCTAAATCCAGTTGTTATTGGCATCTATTAACTTGTCTGGTTGTTACCTGTTTCCCCTAAAGTCTAGTTGTAGCTAGCAATCTCTGGTGAACAGTCTAATAGTCATTCGCAATTACGCAATTTCAACCTTTACAAACACTTTTTGACTAGTAGTTACCAGTATTACCCTGCGAGGCTAGTCGTTACTAATCCCTCAGCTCGATTTGTTGTCTGGTGGTCACCAGCTTTTCCCCATGAAGCTTAGTCGATGCTAGCTCCCTCGGAATTCCGGTAGTTACTAGAATTGTTTAAACCCAGTGGTTACTGGTATGGTTGATTTGGTCGTTACCAGCCTCATTTGAAAGCCCAATAGTGACTGACATCAATTTGGATAGTCCACTAGTTACTAGCATTTCTTGAAAATCCAATTGTTATTGGCGTTGTTGATTTGGTCGTTACCATATCCTATTTTGATAGTCCAGTAGTTTCTTTTTATTTCTTATACTTGCTTGTTAAGAAAGATAAAATTGAACTAGGTTAGAACACCTTTCAAAACAAAAGACAAATAAAGCTTGATCCAACATCAAGTTATTTTTCAAACTCATTAACTTGGATCACCTTAGGGTTTCTTCTCCTTTCTCATTCTTATTTCTATCATCTCTTCCATTAAACCCCATATGAATCTTGTATGTATTTCACCCTTGTAAGTCGAATGCCTTGCGCATCGCCATCAATCTACCTTACTCTATTCACCAACCTTTCATTTCAACCATTTTCTCCTCTCTTCTTGAGTCTAAAAACCTTGGTCTTGTACCAAGTGCATTTTTCAAAATTCTTTTCTCAATAAACTAGGATGGTTATGGAGTGTTTAGGGGAAGACCTTGTCCTATCCCGAGTGCTTGAGACTACCTTTAGGGTTCAATGTCATAAAGAACTTACCATCCAAAATAAAACATTTTTAAATAAGATAATAAGGTTCTTTTTGTTTTGGACTAAAGAGAGAGGATTGGGTGCAGACTTCTTCCTCTCCAAGTATTAGGGTGCTCACTTTAGAGTGTGTGGTCTCGATACTCATCTTTCAATACGAAGACATGACTATATTTTCCATACAATTTTCATAATAAATCTTTTGAGATAAAAAAATTGGGTACTACTCGCAAGGGGTTCCTATCTGAGGACTTATTTCACTCCTAAAATCAATCACAACACATCAAATATGACATCTTGCCTTGATTGTGAAAACTTATCCTTTTCAAAAAGGCATGTTACGTCCGTTCTACCGCAAACAGGTAATGCATAAAACTCCACAAGCAAGCTGCAATACACCTAACTTCTAGAATGTGCACGTTAGCATTGTCCACACAAACTTCTCTTTTTCTCATCCGTAGTCAGAACCACGGATGCTCTGATTCTTCACTTCTTTTAACTGAAGATACGTAGGCACATGGACCCCAATCCTCGACGAGCACCCATCCATCTTTTTTATATGTAGTCCTCCGAACTATGTTGATTCTGATTTTCTCATACCTGTTGAGAATATGTAAGCATAGGACCGCGACGTCGTACCGAGTCTCCTCCCCCCTTTCCACCTTCTCTTTTCTCCCAATCTTTGTTTCCAATCCCTTCTCTTTACCTCTTAGAACACTCTTAGAAAGCAATATCCTTTAGCAAACACCATTACACATGAGACAAGCGAATGGTTCCCACCGAGTACGATGGATGTGGAGGGTGCTAATACCTTCTCTTCACATAACTAGGTTCCGAACCCTTTCTCTTGGTTGCGAGACCATCTTATCCTTTTTCTTCTTGGGGTTTTCTCGATGTTTTCCCTTTCTCTTTTGGGATAAATAAATTTCGACGGTGGCTCTTTTGGTTTCCTCTTTCATCTCTCTGTCGTTGCATTTTTCGAGTAGCGACACCCACCTAGGCTCATCTCCACATGACACAACATGAATGCATGACATACAATTACACATAATATAATTATCACCAATGAATAATACACGATCCATAATGATCACACGTGAGCCACATTCTTACTGTGATTCTTTTTGGAATTACCATCGATGGCCAAGACTGTCCATGCAACGACAATCTTAGCAACCCAAGCATCCAACACACATCATGACGAAAACCACGTAAATTACATGTTTCACCATACTTACTGTTATTATCAATTATATCATTTTAGGCTTACGAACCAAGAAGAACTGCATCGCACACGAGATCAGAAAAGAAATCGTGAAAATAGGAAAATTTCAACACAAGCCTGCCCATACACGTATGGCCCTTCCCGATACGCGTATGGCCTTGCTTTCCCCGCTCCAGGCCTATGTATGATACGTGTAGGCCCTCATTTGTCCAGGTCCATATGCGTAATGCCTAGGCCTTACGCGCATGATCAGAGGGTGGTCTCCCTTCAAAACCTCCCCAAAAGCTTCCCATACGAGTAATGGCCTTGCCATACGCGTAATGCCCACCCCCTTACGCGTATCAGCAGAGGGGCATGCTGGAATAGGGGCAGGGACTCTCTACATACATGTATGGCCAATCTACACATGAAAAAACTAGTTTTTGCCTCAGTGCAATTTTTCACCCATTGCATGAATTTCTCATCAATATCAGTGCACAAATACGAAAATCGCAGCAACAATCACCAGACATGAAAATCAAACAAAAAGGAAGAAGAATTTGCATAAAACCCTAAGAGGGAAAGGAGCCCTCACTACCCTCTCATATTCAGAATACCATTAAAGAACTCATTATCCACCCTTACCTTAATTCCAAGCTTAGTCTCTCCAACAATGGTGAAAAACTCTTGCTCTTCTCTTCCCCTAGTGTTGCTTTTTTCTCTCTTTCTCTTTTCATGTCCTTCCTCTTATGGAAATTCCCATAGGATTTCTTTGCACCATTAGAAGATTCGGCAGCTTTGGATACCTTCCCATTTTTCAGACCTTCTTCTAACCTTTGGCCAATAGTCACCAGATCTGTAAAGCTTGAAGAGACACTCCCAATCATCTTTTCCCAATAGAAAGGAGACAAAGTATCCATGAATATTTCTGTCAGTTCCTTCTCTGCTATAGGGGGTTCGACTTGGGAAGCTAACTCCCTCCAACGCTGAGCATACTCCTTGAACGACTCTTTTTCATTCTGAGACATACTTTGAAGCTGACGACGATCGGGAGCCATATCCAAATTGTATTTGTATTGCTTCATAAAAGCGTTGACGAGATCTTGGAAGCAGTGGACACTGTTATGCTCTAAGTTCATATACCATTTAAGAGAAGCACCACTCAAACTATCCTGAAAGCAATGGATGAGCAACTTCTGATTGTTGGTGTAAGCTGCCATATTTCAGAAGTACATGACTAGATGGGCTCTTGGACATGAATGACCTTGATACTTCACGAATTCAGGAGTCTTGAACTTGGCAGGCAAAACAAGACCAGAAACTAGGCACATATTATCGGCATCAACATTGAAGAAATCAGTACCCTCGACAGCTTGGAGTCTCTTGTTTATGATCTGAAACTGTTTACGGGTGATCTCAGGCTCAACAAAATCTTCTTGAATATCGGCAACATTGTACTCATAGGAAGGATTCTCAACGGGAGCTTGGATAGTCTGATTAACCGTGTGGACCACAGGTTGGGCCTCGGTAAGGACAGGAGCTTAAAAAACCGGTCTGACAACCTGACCAATCATAGCAGCAGATGCAACAGGTGGAGAGTAGCTAGGAGGTAAACCAAACTCAGGCCAACTAGAGGGCGACACTGAAACAAGAGGTGGATCAACACTTGAAACTTCCTGAATGACAGTCCTCTGAGGTGGCTCTCCTCTGGCAATCAACACTTGAAGCATCTCGGTAAGCCTGGTCATGCCTGCTTTCAACTCATCGATCTCTATTCGGACCTCCGCATTATGTTCCTCTTGTTCTGACATTTGGCGTCTATAGTTAGCTCTAGTCTGATATCTGTGTCGAGGAATCAGCTTGACGACTCAACGAAACACTGGAAGATAAAGACAACTGGACATGAGAAACCCGGGGAAAGATGCCATGCAAGACATGATGCTAATACAATGCAATAGTTTCAAGAACTTCAACGGTCGATTGCAAACATTTCTTTTTTAGGAAAGTTGGAAACAGTTTTAAACTTTGAAATATAGGACTTTTGAATTCGCAAAGTACTGTTGAATTCCTTGAAACTAGGAATGATGTTTTATGAATGCCATGCACAAATACACACAAACAACAAAGTCCTAGGTTAGAGGAACAATGAATGGAGTTAAGGTCTACCCTTCCCAAAAGGTATGTACTATGGGGTAGTTGTACCTGCAGAATAAGGTTCTAAAGAGGTGCCCAAAGTCATCAGTCCATCTTTCGGATATTATCAATTTCCCAATTGACTCGGTGGTTAATAATATCCTCAAGAGAGCCTTTTTTGAGTGTAGTATCGCATAGCAACTATCTTGGGATTACTCCCTCATAGTTCCCTCACTACGTCCTAGATAAGGCCAAAGTGGTGTTAAGGTACTACGGCCCCCAGTATCACAGACTCCAATCGACAATAGTAAAAGTTTTCACGATTACTCGTTCAACCGAACCATTTTCGAAAGGGTCTCAACTGAGCGGTGATTCTCAAGTCAGCTTGGTCGGGATTCCACTCCCTATAAGCCTCGTCGAATATATCACCTTCCTATAATAATGTCACTCAAGTCCGGGTGTAGGACTTATCTCACAACAAAGATACCCCAAGCAAGGTACAATATATACAGATAATAAAATAAAATAGAAATATCATACAATAAACAAAATAGGGGCAACCTTTAAAAATCCGATAAATCCCCAGTGAAGTCGCCATTTTCTGTTGCGGTGGAAATAAGATATCAAACTATTAATTAGTTTGAATCACAATTCTTGATTCACAACCGCTCTTTGATTTATCCGAAGGAAAAGGTCAAAAGAGGAAAAACCTAATTTTGCATCGTAAACACAATGCGGGGAGAGATCTAGGTAAGGGGTTGGTTAAGCTTAGGGAAGGTACTAGCACCCTAAACTTCTGTAGTACTCTACAAGAACCTTTTGTTTATTGTATGCTTTTTTTATTTTTATTCATTATCTGCTTTAATATATATTGAGCTAAGGGATAGAGTGACCTAAAGACCTAAGGGTTAGTCCTAAGTTTACTCGGCAAGACGTCGCATCTTGTGCCTACGTATCCTGGATAGGGAATGGAATCAGAGTAATCGTAGTTCCCCTCGAAAGGGAGGTTAGAAACGTCTTGACTATGGTCAAGGTTTCAATGGGGAATAAACGTATCTTAAGGACACGCTTACGTGGAGTCTTTGAAACTCCTATTTCTATGTTGAATTTGTTAATTGAAAATTTAGGGTTGAAATTAGGGATTCCACAGCGGGAAAACCTAAACAGAGCACGACGGCTCTTTGACCTAAAAGCTAGGGTAAAGGGCAATTTTGTCCACGGCGGGACACCTAAGCTAATTAGGGTTTTGAAATGGTTGAAACTAGGGTTATTGACTCGAGGGTCAAACTGTTAATCCTAATTCCTTCGGAAGGATGATTAACGGTAAACATGCAAACATGGCGAAATATTATATGGCAGAAATAAAATGCGGAAAGTAAATAAAGCATCGCGACGATCACTCGCGTAAATTACAAGTCCAAAAAAAAATGCAAAATAAAATAAATCGCGACCATGGCCTCGCGTAAATTACATCCATGGAACAACATAAATTAAATAAATATTAATCGGAATTTAAGTATAATCTGAGGAGAAAAATAGAGAACATTAGTGAAAATTTAGACAGAAATATGACAAATAATGAAACAGTTAATATTGAAAGAAAGACAAAATGCAATTTAGAATTTTAATTATAGTTTTATTAGTTTTAAAAAGGGATTTTAGTTTAAATTTTGAAGAAAATAATTTTAATGTTGATAAAAAAGTTTTTTGTTTTTAATTTTTAATTTTTAAAAAGGCTTCAATGTTAATATTAAAAAAAAAATTCTTTAGTTTAAAATTTTAAAAAATGTTTTAGTTTTTATTTTAACAAAAATTTCTTTAGTTTAATGTTAATTTTAAAAATAAAGTTCTTAGTTTAATGTTAATTTTAAAAAAAGGTTTTAGTTTAATGTTAATTTAAATAAAGGTTTTAGTTTAAACATTAAAAAAAATGTTTTAGTTTTGATTTCAAACTCAATTACTTTAAAAAAAGAAAATAAGATAATAATTTTACAAAAAAAAGAATAAAAATAAATAGGGCAAAAAAACTAAAGGAAGGAGAAATAATAATAAATAATAATAAAAAAAGGGAAGGATAATGAAAGGGGAAGGCATTTAACCACTAGTTTCTTTTCTCCCTCTGTTCTCCCCTTTTATCAAATGCAACTCATTTTTATATAGGTAACAAATTAGGGTTAACTCTAACCTAATGCCTATTTTAAAGCCCAACTTAAATAATTAGTCAAAACTAAAAAAACAAACTAAAACAAACTTAAAAGAATAAAATATTTTCTAATATTTTTAATTTTATGATTTTTGGATGTTTTTATGAATAATATGGAAAAAAAGTGAAAAAATAATATTTTTTAAAAAATAATTTAAATAAAATATGAAAATAATAATTAAATAATAAAAAAACTATTTTTGTTATTTTTTTTATGAAAATAGAAAAGTTAGAATAAAAATAAAAGAAAAACAAAAAGTGAAGAATGTGGGATTCAAACTCTTGACCTCTCACACTCACAACTCCTTACACAGTTTCTTGCCAATTGTGTCATTTTATTCATTCAAAATAAAGTGGCACTAGAAACCATGTAAAGGTAGGACAAATTTGGGGTGCAACACATAGTAATATTATTCTAAGTTTCATTCCAACTAACTTATATTATACTAAGTTCTCACACTCACCCTTACACACATACCCTTAACTAAGCCAATGTCAAATCAATCATACGAATAAAATCACAAAATGACTAAATAATTAAATAGGGTGTTACAACTCTCCCCCACTTAAAATATTTTTGTCCTTGAAAATATACCTGATGAGAACAATTCTGGATACGACTCTCGCATCTTACTCTCCAATTCCCAGGTCACACTTCCTCTAACAACTCCTCCTCAAGCTACTCTCACTAAGGGAATATCTTTACCCCTTAACTGTTTTTGTATACCCTAATTTTTTACTCTAAGATCCCACTATATTTTGCATCATTTGTATAGTTTATCATTTCTTGCATTTTTCATAATACTCAATTTATCAGCTGGAATAAACTTGTTGGAGTTACAGCCGAATCGGTCAAATCAAAAGTCATTTGTGCGTAAAATAAGTGGACGAAAAATTTTAATATCGAGTCTGCAGACTTTAATGACATTAATCTACGTTTTGCATAGTTTAGCCTGGCGTGCTCATTTAAGTTTTTCGACCACTTTTCGGTCGCATTTTTGGACAGTTTAAGCGGGTAAAATTTATTTCAAAATTAGACAAAACATTGTATTCTTCTGAATAATATATTTTTTTCTGATCATTTTGGTGTATTCATTTTATTTTTCTAAGCACTTCGATACCAGACCAATTACTCGTTTTTTACCATTTTTTATTTTTATTTTTAATTAATATCTATCTAGACTAATTAGTTTTTTTATTTTATTTATTTTAGTTTAAACTGTTTGTTTCATAATTTTTTTTAAGGTAACACTTAGGTATTGAGATTAGTAGGTTGTGTTGTTTTTTAGTCTTTTGATGAAAAGAGTAGCACTGCATTAAACCTGCATATCACGTCCTTTTTCCATTGCTATTCCATTTCATGTAACTTGCAGACCACCCTTTGAACGGTCACATTATGCTCTCTCGTTTTTTTAATTAAAAAGGAAAGATAGTATTAAATGGACTGATGGACATAAAAGAAACAAAAAGACCCTTCTTCACATGAGGACAACACACAAAAACTACATGCCTCTTCTATTTCCTCGGAACCGCCGAACATTTATTTTGAAGAAAAACAAGATATAGAGCAGCAAAAAAGGAAGAGATATAGTAACATTCATCACTGTCACTTGAAAATAAGTCGCACCAGTATGCTCCCATATACCACATACATCCTGCATTTCTTTTAAACCAAAAAAGTACATTTACACAAAAGGCTTCCATTACCATCTTCACTCTCGATAATATCTCCCACAAACCACAAATTTATGGAGACTTAAAAATAAAACCAAGCGAAGCTCACAGCTCACCTCCACAACTTTCGAACAATAAAACAACATAAGTCGTCCAAACAGCACCCACCTTCATTTTTTCAATCATGCTTGAATCTGCCACTTCAACAATACCCTCCTTCATCATGTTACACAACAACCATTCACCATCTTCAATAATAACCTCTTTACCTGCATTTGTTATGAAAGAAAAACATCACCTTAAACCACCGACAATGTAACGGAAGTAAGGTTCGTGAGCTCGGTCCTCGCTGAAGCCAGCAGTGACGCGACTACATGAAGCTACCATATCTGTTCATTCGGTAATCTTTCTCTTTTAAAATATCGTTGCATTTCTTAGTGTATTTGATTTAATCTTTCTTTTTGTGTTGTATGTACGTGTTGTTGCGTATTTACTTTTGAAGTTTATGTATATTCTGTTGTGGTATAGTTGTTTTATCGTGCGTTTAAGTTTTGATTCAACAATGTTATGGCGTTCTTTTTTCTTATCATGTTTTTAAATTGTCTGAGGTATATACTTTCAATGTTATGGTATTCTTTTTTTCTTATCATGTTTTTAAATTGTCTGAGGTATATACTTTCAATGTTGTGGTTTTTTTTTATCATGTCTTTTCTTGCAAATAATTTGTCTTATATGTGATGTAGCTACGTTAAATGTTGCGGTGTCTGTACATCATCATGTTAAAAAGTGTCATGGCAATTTTTTTTTATGTGATGTTGGTCTAACTGTTTGTTTGTAGTCAATGTTATAATAGTATGATACAACTAGCTTGTACAATGTCATGTTGTATTAATAATATTTTAATATGTACTTGTTGCATGTTGTAATTTATAATATCAAAAATGCCACACAAAAAAACATTTTAATTATTTATTTTTAATATTTTTATTTAGTTGTTTGGTTAATATCTAAAATGTAAAAAAAAAAATATAAGTGTGATAAGTATTATTTGTTTTAAATATATTTATTTAATTTGATTAATTAAATTATTAGTTAATCTTATTAAGTATTTATATTTAAATTAATTAATAATTCCTTGTCATCCGATTTGATTGTCATGACTTGTATGTGTCTCTTTTTCTGAGTTAGTCCTATCTGATTAATCCCTGATATTTTTGCCTTGATTAATTGTTGATTTTATCTGTTACTTTTATTCACAATGTTTTTCCGTGATTGTTGTTGTATATGTATGTGGATTTTATTTGTTTATCTTCACGATGTTTTGGATTGCACTTTCTGATTATTTTACACGATGTTTTGCCGTGAACATGTTTGTTGCTTTGACACGATGTTTTGCCGTGTGCTTTCTGTTTTGTTCCTGCGATGTTTTGTCGCGTATTTTTAATGATTATTTTTGCAATGTTTTGCCGCGTATCTTCGTTCTCTGAGGACCTTAGTATCCCTTCACCCCTGTAAGCCATTTTTAGGATGTAGTGCAATGATTATCCAGGTGTAGATCTGTGATGGTTTTCATGCGATACTACACTCAGACGAGTTTATCTTGAGAATATTATTAGCCTACACGAGTAGTCGTGTAAGTCGATAATATTCGAAAGATTTATCGATGAATCTGGGAACTTTGTTAGAACCCGTTGTGCAGGTGTTTTACCCCTAGTACACACCTTGTGGTTGGTTCTTTATCCAGACTCCATGTTGTGATCTTGAACCTTTGATCTTGATATGTGTGATTTGCATCCTGCCTTGCATCGCATTGTATATCATTTGCATCTTTTGCATGATCCATTGCATACCATCCATCTGTCCAGCAACTCATCTCCAGCTGTTTGTATCTTCCAGTGTCACCTGTCAATTGTCAAGCTGATTCCTCGACACCGATACAGGACTAGAGCTAATTACAAACGAAGAATTTCAGAGCAAGAGGTACACAATGCAGATATCTGAATGGAGATCGATGATTTGAAATCAGTCATGACTAAGCTCACCGAGATACTCCAAGTCCTGATTGCCATAGGGGAACCACCTCAAAGGATTGTCATCTAGGAAGTTTCAAGCGTTGATCCTCCGCCTGTTCATATGCCATCTTCCACTTGGTCAGAATTCGATTTACCTCATAACTACTCTCCACCTATTGTGTATACCACTATGATTGGTCAGATTGCCATACTAGTTTTCCAAGCTCCAGTTTTCGCCGAGCCCAGACTTGTGGTCTACGCTGTTACCCAGACTGCCCGAGCTCCTTTTGAGAACCCTCTCTATGAGTACAATGTTGTTAGTGCTCAAGGTAAAGACCGTGAAGATTTTGTTGAGCCTGAGGTTGTCTGTGAAAAGTTTCAAATTATAGATAAGAGACTTAAAGTTGTTGAGGGTATTGACTTCTTCAATGTGTGTGCAGACAACATGTGCTTAGTTTCTGGCCTTGTTATGCTTGCTAAGATCAAAATTCCCGAATTCGTAAAGTACAAGGGCCACTCTTGCCCAACAACTCTTCTAGTCATGTACTTCTGAAGGATGGCTGCCTATACCAACAATCAAAAGCTGCTCATCCATTGCTTTCAGGACAGTTTGAGTGGTGTCTCTCTCAAATGGTATATGAACATTGAACAAAATAGTGTCCACTGCTTCCAAGATCTTGCCAATGCTTTCATAAAGCAGTATAAGTACAACCTCGCCATTGCTCCAGATCGTTGCCAGCATCAGAACATGACCAAAAATGAGAAAGAGTCTTTCAAGGAATATGCTCAGTGGTGGAGAGAGTTAGCTTCTCAAGTTGAACCTCCTCTAGCGGAAAATGAACTGACTGGAATATTCATGGACACTTTGTCTCCATTCTATTGGGAGAAGATGATTGGTAGTACTTCCTCAAACTTCACTGATTTTGTAACATTTGGCCAAAGACTCAAAAAAGGGGTCAATAGTGGTAAGGTATCCAAGGCTGCTGAATCTTCCAACGGTACGAAGAAATCTTATGGGAACTTCCAAAAGAAGAGAGAGAGTCAGACCAATGTTGTCATGACTGAAGTGAGAAGGCCTCATCCTAGACCTTAATAAGTTGATCATCATGTTGTTGCTACTGTTGCTGCTCCACGACTAGCTCAGGTTCCTCAACATTCGATTGTTGGACAGTATTAGTATCGTAATTGGAATCAGGTTGATCCCATTCCTATGAAGTATGCTGAACTTTATCCTAGTCTGGTTCAGCAATGTTTGATTACCACAAAGACTCTGCCTCCTCCTCCAAATCCTCTTCCATTAGGATTCAAATCTGATATCCACTGTGCATTTCATGAAGGCGCTACAGGCCACGACGTGGAAAATTGTTGTGCACTGAAAGCCAGAGTGCGTGATCTGGTTAAGGTTGAAATCCTTAGCTTTCAAGACTCCAATCCTAACATCAACAATAATCCTCTGCCAGTGCATCAGAAGTGAGCTTCAGTCGACTTCATCAGACTATCTTCCTAAAAGCCAGTGTTTCAGACAAGACAACTCATCCTTGTTACTGAATAGTCACTAGGCCATGTTTCTTGTTGTTTGCAATTTTCTTATTTTTTACTAGCTATTTGTATTCAAATCATGTTTGTACTTTCATAATTAATGAAATGAGTATTGCAACTTTGATTCAATTCATTTTGTCCATTATTTCATCTTTGTGCTTTATCTTTTAAAATATGCACCTTTTGTTTAAACTTTGGACATGCAAATATTTGAGGGAGGATGACGAAAATATTATACCCATAACTGTTGTCAGTATGAATTTAATCAAACTTTGCTGACGATGTAAAGCATTGTTTCAATTCCTAAACACTGGATAAATATAAAAAAGTTATTCCCTTGTTAACCCCTTCGAGCCTAGAAGTTGGAGTTTCTTTCTTTATAAAAACCCACAATCTTAACCTTGGGATGGGCAGTTCTAAGTTAACTTGGTTGGGCGTTCATGTAAGAAACCTTTCATATAAAGGTTGCACTCACAAGTTTTCCTTCGCACACAACAAGCAAGTGTCGAAGATGTCTTTTAAGCCAAAAGCCAATGATGGTTCATCGTAATCATTAAGTCAGACAGTCACTCTCTTTCTTCTAAAAAAATCAAAAGAAGAATCCCGTTAAGTCAAAAACTATGAAGGAGACTTGGGCAAAACTAGGGCATTTCGCTGACTGTAATCTTCACAAGTAATAGTTCAGACAAAAGTTAGGGATAATAAAAAGAGGATATCTTAAAACCCTTCACCCTGAAAATCCTCAATGTCAAAAACAATCAAATGTTATAAGGAAGTAGTGACTTCCATCTCAAGAGTCTTTTGACTTCTGAACCATTATCATCACTATCATCAGTGCAATTCCAACCTATGGGAACCTGAGCGCATAGTTTAAGTTAGATGAGCGTAGGACTGGAGATCATCACGTAGATTGGGTGGGAACAAATAAACTTTGAGGCTTTATCCTTTGCTTCACAAACCGTGAACCAGACCACGTTACAACCCTCAAAATACCTAACTAAAGCAAGGTTATTTTGAAAGCATATTACCACCAGGTTGCGTAAACTGACTCCAAAAGATCTTTCCGAATCAATTATTTTGGCACAACATATATGGTTTACCTTTCACTTTGATATGTCTTGAACCGTCATGTTCAAACTAATGACTTCTGTTTTGCATCTTTCCAAAAATGATTTTGAAAAGTTGCATGTTTTTTGCATTAAAATTCCATGTTTGTATGAGCACATTTATTTGCAAATTGGCTTTCCACTCAAGGAAATTTCAAACAGTTGAGGAACTTGGTCGGTGATCCTATCAGAGGCAAGTTCCTTCCAGATTCTATTGAGAATTAGTTCAAGATCTATTCAATGCAAGTCCTTCAGAATTGCTTTATCCAGTAGATTTTTCAAGACTCAGACTGGGGCAAGTTTTCCAAGCACACAATAAAGTAGTCATTTCTAGCATCATTCAAGATGAAGCAACAGTTAGTTCATCTACAACAGTCAGTCAATCTGGGGGTGACTTACTTGAAGAATCCCCAAGCAACCTTTCTTCCCTCCAAAGGATCATCAACTTGATACAGTTTACGAGTGTGGTAGAGATGTGTTCAGCAGTAGCATCTTTAATCCCCAAGCAGAATTGCAGTGATCTCTGTGTTGAGGAATTAGCCTTCCAGTCTTGTCTTCTCTCCAAAAGAATTGAGCCTTGTCATTGACATCTGCATCTGCATTTGATCATATATCATCTACATAATTCATATACCATTGCATAACATGAGTGTTTCATCCTCATTTGCATTTCACCAGAGGTCGTATTGTTATTCGTGTCTTACCTTGTGATTAAAGTCCAACTTACTTGGCACCAGTCAAATAGATATTCTCTTTGTGCTATCTAATGTTATTCGAGATACGGCTTTGCGTCTGATGTTTTTCTAGATGCGTCCTTGGTTCTAATGTTTTTCCAAAATCTATCTGAGGTTTTACCAGATATGTTTGTCTCTCTTATGTTTTTTCAGATTGAGGATTTTGTTCTGATGGTTTTCCAGAACCTATTTGATGTTTTTCCAGATATTCTTGTGTGATTCTCATGCTTTTCCATTATCTATCAGTTGGTTTTCCATATTATTTCTTTATCTCTCTAATGTTTTACCAGATCGAGTCTTTTGTTATGATGTTCTTCCAGAACCTATTTGATGTTTTCCTAGATATTTTCGATGTGCTTCTGATACCCTTCCAGAATTTGTTTCACTCCCTAGTGAGTTTCCAGATAAATATCTTTGCAATTCTGATGCTTTACCAAAATTTAATTTCTTTTGTCGTCTGATGTTTTTCCAGATGTGTCTGTAATTTTGATGTTTTTCCAAAATATCATTTCTTTTGTCGTCTGATGTTTTTCCAGATATGTCTTTAATTCTTATGCTTTTCCATTATTTATTTCTTTTATCATCTGATGTTTTTCCAGATGTGTCTGCAATTCTGATACTTTTCCAGAATTTATTTCTTTTATCGTCTGATGTTTTTCCATATTTGTTTGTAATTCTGATGTTTTTCCAGAATTTCATTTCTTTTTCCATCTGATGTTTTTTTAGATGTGTCTGTTGCTTTTGATGTTTTTCCAGAATTTCATTTATTTTTCCATCTAATGTTTTTCTAGATGTGTCTTTAATTCTTATGCTTATCCAAAATTTATTTCTTTTACCGTTTGATGTTTTTCCAGATGTGTTTGTAATTTTGATGCTTTTCTATAATTTATTTCTTTTATTGTCTGATGTCTTTCCAAATGTGTCTGTAACTCTGATGTTTTACCAAAATTTATTTCTTTTACCGTCTGATGTTTTTCCAGATGTATCTGTAATTCTGATGTTTTACCAGAATTTCATTTCTTTTGTCGTCTGATGTTTTTCCAGACCTGTCTGTAATTCTGATGCTTTACCAGAATTTCAATTCTTTTTCCGTCTGATGTTTTTCTAGATGTGTCTGTAATTCTGATGCTTTACCGTATGATGTATCTTATCTGATGTTCTTCCAGATATGTCTTCAAAAAAAATTTCTCGTACATTTAATGTTTTTCTAAATTTTTCGGATGTATCTTCAGAATCTTGGTCATTATCTATTGCTCTTCTATATGTCTCCAATTTATTTCTGACTTTAGTTAACAGGTGCTAAATACTTTCAAGCCTGTTTCCATTCTTCATCCAATGCTTTTATGGATGTGTTCTGGAGTTTATTTGATGTTTTTATGAATATCTCTGATGTTTTCTGGAGTTCATTCAATGCTTTTTTGGATGTCTCTGATGTTTCTATTTTCCAGAGTTTATTCAATGTTCTTCTGAATGCTTCTGATGTCTGCTAGAATGCCTCTCATGTATTTCCTAGATTTATCCACACCTCATTCAATGATCTTTTGAATGTTGTAACTTTTTTCCATCTAGTTTCATTCATGGATGATGATTGTTGGTTCCCCATTGGAACTTATTCAATGTTATTATGAATATCTCTATTTTTTCTGGTTATCTCTATTGTTCGTTGTTCCAAGGTTCATTCAATGTTCTTCTAAATGACTTCGACGGTTGTTACTGTTCTTTTCTAGAGTTTTGTTCAACGCATTCCTGACAAAATTTCTGATGACTGTGTCCCTTTCCTCGGTAAAGTTGCTTCTACTTTCTGGATGTTTCTATTATTCCACATCAAAATTGAATGCTTTCTTGGAAGTCTTTATTATGTTCTAAATTTCTGGTCTCATTCCACATCTAATATTTTCTAGATGTTTTTGATTTGTTTTCCAGAATGTGTTACTTTCAGCATCTGATGTTTTTCCAGATGTATGTGTCTCTGTTTAGGGTTTGTCCCTCTCTTTCCAAGTATTATTAGATTCTCTTTTTCACATTGGTAGATGTCCACAATATCTTGTATTCCTCAGTTGTGTCTCCTTGATACTTTTTCCCCGTGAAGTTGTCATCCTTTCCCCAGTGGAGGTACAACGTCTTCCCAGTATAGATGCATCCCTGTGACATCTCTACTCACAGGATCTTTGTCTTGCATTTCATATCATAAACATTTTTGGGTTACCTTGGGGACAAAAATTGCACATGTTTGTATTTAAGTCTCTCCGATCTTGTCAAGATAAGGATTTCAATCTTCACATCTCTGGACCGAAGAAACTTAAATAGAGGCATCTGTCATATCCTAATTTTTTACTCTAAGATCTCACATCATTTTGAATCATCTGTATAGTTTATCATCTCTTGCATTTTTCATAATACTCAATTTATCAGCTGGAATAAACTTGTTGGAATTAAAGCCAAATCTGTCAAATCAAAAGTCAATTATGCGTAAAATTAGTGGACGGAAAATTTTAAAATCGAGCATGTGAATGTCATTGACATTAATCTACATTTCACGTAGTTTAGCCTGGCGTGCTTATTTAAATTTTTCGACCACTTTTCAGTCGCATTTTTGGACAGTTTAAGTCATTTAAGCTGGTAAAATTTATTTCAAAATTTGACAAAATGCTGTATTTTTCCGAATAGTATATATTTTGCTGATCATTTTGGTATTTCATTTTACTTTTCTGAGTATTTCAATACCTGACCAATTACTCGTTTTTTACCCTTTTTTATTTTAATTTTTAATTAATATCTATCTAAATTAATCAGTTTTTTTTTATAGTTTTTTTTATTATTTTAAACTGTTTGTTTTATAATATTATTTTTGTTTATAAGGTAACACTTAGGTGTTAAGATTAGTAGGATGTCTTGTTTTTTAGTCATTTTGTAGAAAAGAGTAGCACTGCATTAAACTTGCATATCACATCCTTTTCCATTGCTATTCCATTTCATGTAACTCACATACCACCTTTTGAACTGTCACATTATGCTCTCTCGATTTTTTTTAATTAAAAAAGGAAAGATAGCATTAAATGTACTAATGCACATAAAAGAAACAACAATACCCTTCTTCACATGATGACAACACACAAAAACTACACACGTCTTCCATTTTCTCAGGACCGCCAAACATTTATTTTAAAGAAAAACAAGATACAGAGCAGCAAAAAAGGAAGAGATATAGTAACATTCATCACCCTCACTTGAAAATAAACCGCACCAGTATGCTCCCATATACCACATACATCCTGCATTTCTTTTAAACCAAAAAAGTACATTTACACAAAAGGTTGCCATTACCATCTTCACTCTCCCTGATATTTCCCACAAACCACAACTTTATGGAGACTTAAAAAGAAAACTAAGTGAAGCTCACAGCTCACCTCCACAACTTTCGAACAATAAAATAACACAAACCGTCCAAATAAGACCCACCTTCATTTTTTCAATCATGCTTGAATCTACCACTTTAACAATACCCTCCTTCATTACGTTACACAACAACCATTCACCATCTTGAATAATAACCTCGTTACCTGCATTTTTTTGAAAGAAAAACATCACCTTAATCCACCGACAATGTAACAGAAGTAAGGTTCGTGAGCCTGGTCTTCGTCGGAGCCAGTAGTGACGCAACTACGTGAAGCTTCCATATATTTTCATTCATTAATCATTCACTTTTAAAATATCATTGCATTTGTTAGTGTATTCGATTTCAAGCTTTCTTTTTGCCTTTGTCACACCCTCATTTTCACCTTTAGCCTTTCATACCCTACATTCGTCATATCATACATCGTTATAGCGCATATCGAGCATGTGGGTTTACAAGTTAAGATTTGGGTCGGTTCATTTATTTTCCATTTCAAATAAGATAAATTGCATATCATGGGCTACATGGAAGAAAAGGTTCATCATCTAAGGTTTGATCTAAGTTAGAAAGTCTACTCATGTAGTTTTCTCCAAAGAAAAGTTACTTGAAAAAAAGATATTCAAGATCAAAATTCCTAATGGACATGAAGTGCCACGTTCATAATTCAAGACTTCATCCACTTCAAATAATGGTATAAGGGAAATCAATCATTCAAAATTCAAGATTCATGAATTCAAGATTAGAATATTACAAAGGGAATTTCATGACATTTGCAAGAATGTCACATTGGTTTCAAAGTTTCCAACTCTAAGCAATGCTTAGAAATTAAGTTATTTCTAGTCTTAATTCAAATTTCTAACTAATTTCATGTTATAGTACCCTTCATGCCTCATCTAATCTTCATGTGCTACATATAATTCATGATCCACAAATATCCTAGGAAAATAATTAAGATTTAATTCAACATTGGAACATTTCAAAAGAATAACCATTAATGCTTATTCATGGGCAATTTCAAGGCATTTTTAATTGATCTAAAACAGCCTCATGACCAACTAATTCCCAACTAAGTAAACCATGTCACAAAACTGGAGGAAACTAGATCATGTTGGTTCACTTACATGCTAAAATTCAGAACTTCAAAATTCTGTCAAAGGGAGAGGCATAGACCACAAGTACAACCCAAGAACAAGTGAATAAAGGAGGGCAATGTGGAAAAAACAACACTAGGAAAGTGCAGCAGCAAAAGCAAAAAGGCACCATGCTAGAAATGGAAAGAAATGGGGCAGCAACAAGAAAGTGGTAATAAGCATTTCCAAATGTAGAAATTCTGAAACTTGAGACATGTGCAAGCTCTATTGTTTTGGTACAACAACAAAAGTGTAGCAGAAAAGTAAGATGTCTAGAGGAAAAGGGTGCACCAAGAAAGTGGCTTTTGGATATTTCTAAGTGTAGAAATTCTGAAGTTTGAAAACAGTTGTAAACCCTAATGCTTTGGGTATAAAAGAAAAGCAACAGCAGTAGAAAAAAAGGCCATTTAACTACACATTGAGATAGAGAGATTGAGAGCAAGAGTGATTGAAAAATTAGAAAAAAGAGAGTAAGAGAAAAACAGAAAAAAGAGTTTGAAAAGAAAACCTTGAGAGAACAAGAGAGGAACAAAAGAACCAGAAGAAGGAGGTGGACCATAGGAGTACATCCAGCAAAGATCATTGGTGAAAGATAAGTGTAGCTCTTGGGTATCCTTTCTCTCAAACCCTTATCTTGTTTACATTTTTTGCATATTTTCATGTGTTTATTTCTTGTGTTGTATAACTGTAATAAGGTCTTGATATGACCAAAAAATTGTTGTAAAAGAACTAAGAAAAGAGAAAGAACATAGTGTAGTTGACATAGTAAGATGAGTTGAAAATACCCATCTTTACTGTCATGTTCGTTGGCAAGTTCGCCTAGCGAACTTTACCCCATTTCCCCACTGTTTTCCATAAAAAAAGGCATATTCTGGGCAAAACAGCATGAAGTTCGCCTAGCGAACTTCTTGATGTTTTTTTTCTGTCATGTTTGCTGGCACCTTCGCCTAGCGAACTTTGCCCCCTTTCGCCTCTGTTTTCATTCGCTGGAAGTTCGCCTAGCAAACTTCTTGTTGTTTTTTCTGGGCACCTTTGCCTAGCGAACTTTGTCCCCTTTCGCCTCTGTTCATGTTTGCCGGGAAGTTCGCCTAGCGAACTTCTTGCTATTTTCTGGGTAGCTTCGCTACAACATTCGCCTAGCGAACTTCCCCTTGTTTTTTTCTAGTTTTTTTTTTCCAAAATTTTTTTTTCAAGGAGTTCGCTGTTTTTTTTCATGTTTTATGTTATTTATGCCGACTAACCTGATGTGGTTGAACGGCCATTGTATGTGGACATTATTATGGTTATGTTTGACTTTTGGTTCCAAAACTATTTTCAAAAATAAACTCTCGATTTCATCGAGCCATTTTCACCCTTGTAAGTCGACCGCCTTGTGCGTTCACCATCGACCTTATTCGCATCACATCAATTATTTTCACAAACAATAAAACCTTGATCCAACATCAAGTGGCATTTTTCTCATAAAAAATCCAAAACACAATAAATATACGATTGGGGTTATACACCATAAACTTTAAAGTGGTGGAGAAGGAATGAGAATGGAACCCTCCTACACTCGTTCTGAATGTTTTGAATAAAAGGCGCTCGACTTGGTTATTCAAAACATTCATCTCTATCCAAACTACGGAGCTCTATTTCTTCACTTCTTTTAAGTGAGGATACGTAGGCACAAGGGCCACAATCCTTGGCGAGAGTTAAAATAAAAAAACCAACCCCTCTTTTCCTTTAAGCAAGCACACTTTTAATAAAAACACCCATTCAAGCTAAACAACCTAGAAGGTTCTCATCGAGTACGATAGATGTGAGAGGGTGATAATACCTTCCCCTCTCATAATCGACTCCCGAACCCTAAGGCTTGGTTGCAATGACCATGCTCTTTTCTCAAAGGTTTTATCACTATTTCCCTTTCCCTCCTTGAGATAAATAAAATTCGGTGGCGAATCTGTGTCATTTTTCGCGTAGCGACAGCGTTGTATGTACGTGTTGTTGCGTTTTTACTTTCGAAGTTTATGTATGTTCTGTTATGGTATAGTTGTTTTATCGTGCGTTTAAGTTTTGATTCAACAATGTTATGGTGTTCTTTTTTCCTATCATATTTTTAAATTATCTGAGGTATATACTTTCAATGTTATGGTGTTCTTTTTTTCTTATCGTGTTTTTAAGTTGTCTGAGGTATATACTTTCAATGTTGTAGTTTTTTTATCATGTCTTTTCTTGCAAATAATTTGTCTTATATGTGATGTAGCTACGTTAAATGTTGCAGTGTCTGTACATCATCATTATAAAGTGTCGGGGCAATTGTTTTTTATGTGATGTTGGTCTAATTGTTTGTTGGTAGTTAATGTCATAATATTATGATACAACTAGCTTCTATAATGTCATGTTGTAGTAATAATATTTTAATGTGCACTTGTTGCATGTTGTAATTTGTAATATCTAAAATGTAAAAAAAAATATAAGTGTGATAATTATTATTTGTTTTAAATATAATTATTTAATTTGATTAATTAAATTATTAGTTAATCTTATTAAATATTTATATTTAAATTAATTAATAATTCCTTGTCATCTAATTCGATTGTCATGACTTGTCTGTGTCTTTTTCTGAGCTGGTTCTATCTGATTAATCCCTGACATTTTTGCCTTGATTAATTGTTGATTTTATCTGTTACATTTATTCACGATGTTTTTCCATGAACGTTGTTGTATATGTATGTGGGTTTTATCTGTTTATCTTCACGAAGTTTTGCTGTGCATTTTCTGATTATTTTACACGATATTTTGCCGTGAACATGTTTGTTGTTTTCACACGATGCTTTGTCGTGTGCTTTCTGTTTTGACCTCGTGATGTTTTGCCGCATATTTTTAATGATTATTTTCGCGATGTTTTTCCACGTATCTTCGTTTTCTGATTACCATGATGTTTTTCCATGTGTATTCAGTGTTATTTTATCTGTCTAGCCATGCATGATGCTTTTTTGTGTATTGTGTCTGTATATTCTTGCTTGCCATTTACGTGATGTTTTTCCATGCATTTGTTGCTTTCTTTGATCCTTGTTAACCTAATCCAAAGGGAGAGATTGTATGTCGAATTTTTGTCATTATACATGTCCCTTGTTTATTTTTGTCTTTGTTGTTGTTCTTGGTTCTTAGAACCTGGCAAGTCATAGTTCCACGAACTACGGACGCTCTGATTTCTCAAGTTCCTCTAGAGAATGCGTAGGCACAAGGCCCTGATCCTTGGCGAGCAACCTTTTCTTTTACACCTTTCTTCATCGTAGTTCCGAACTACGATTGCTCTAACTTCCTATTAAGAATACGTATGATAGAATTGCGAGATCCTAGCGAGCTACCTTTTTCTTTTATTTTTTCACCGTTTTACTTTTTCCCATCCTTACCTTTAGCAAACATTTTTAGCCAAAATACAAATATTTCAAGAGGTTCCTGTAGAGTACTACAGATACTTAGGGAGCTAGTATCTTCCCTTAGTATAACTAACACTCGTACCTTTGATCTCTCTTTGCTTAGCTTTAGCCTATCTTTTTGCTTTGTATTTTACTTAGTTTTCTTTTTCGATACTTTCTCCCTTCCGTTGGATAAAATAAAAGTTCGGTCGTGATATCATGTTTTGTGATTCAAGTAAATATAATAGCTTGATATCTGAATCTCACCGTGACATGTTTCTACTTGCGACCCTCGATCTTTATTAGCATTGCCTCCATGGTAAGAGTATCCTGAATCTGCACTTCATCCCTCAAAAGAACATGGGATGGATCAGGAATGCACCTCCGAAGTTGCGACACACAAAATAAATCATGCAAACTGGTAAGTTATAGTTGTAGTGCCACTCTATATGCAATATCTTCAACTCTCTGCAAAATCTGATATGGTCCAATAAACTTAAAGTCCAACTTCTTCGATTTCAGCGCACGACCAACACTGGTCACATGATTCACCCTTAGAAACACATGGTCGTCCTCGCTGAACTCCAAATCTTTCCTCCTATTATCATGATAACTTTTCTGTCTACTCATAGATGCTTTCATCTTTTCTCTAATCATCTGGATTATCTCAGTAGTCTGTTACACAATCTCTGGTCCAAGTACAATACTTTCTTCCGAATCATACCAAAAAAGAGGTGTCATACACCTCCCTACCATATAATGCTTCAAAAGGCACAATTATAATAATAGAATGGTAACTGTCATTGCATGTAAACTCAATCAACGGTAAATGGGTATCCCAAGTACCCCATTGCTCGAGTATACAAGCCCTTAACAAGTCTTCCAATAATTGAATAGTCCTTTCAGATTGCCCATCTGTCTGCAGATGCTAAGCAGAACTCAACTTCAAACTAGAACCCAAAGCTTCCTGCAAGCTCTTCCAAAATCCAGAAGTAAACCTCGGGTCTCTATCAGAAACTATGCTCGACGAAACTCCGTGCAAATTCACTATTATTCTGATATAACTTTTTTCTAGCTTTGACAAAGGAAAACTGATGTTAATTGGCATAAAATATGTTGATTTTGTCAACCTATCCACAATCACCCAAATAACATCAAAGCCTATCGCCGTATTCGGTAATCCGTCACAAAGTCCATACCGATAATATCCCACTTCCACTCTGCTATTTCCATTGGTTGCATCAAACTAGAAGGATTCTGATGTTCCACTTTTGACTTCTGACAAGTCAAATAAGCATAACACAAACCGAGCTATATCTTTATTCATACCTGGTCATCAAAATAATTTCTTAAGGTCCTGATACATTTTCGTAGCTCCTGGATGAATACTCAAGCTACTCATGTGGCTCTCCTCTAAGATCATTTTCTTTAATTCAGGATTATCTCGCACACAAATTCTGCCTTGAAACCTCAACACACCAAAAGCATATACCTTAAAGTCACCATCTGCATCCGACCCTCTTGCGATCATCAAGTTTGCCAGCTTCAAATCTAGTTTTTAACTATCTCTAACTTCATTAAGGAACTCATTATTAACATTCAGCATACCCAACATCACACTCTCAGGGGTCAGTTCACAAACCATACTCAAGTCTCTAAACTGTTGAATTAAGCCCAACTCCTTAATCATTAAGGTCGACATCAGAATTGTCTTCCGACTCAAAGCATCTGCCACGACATTAGCTTTACTTGGATGGTAACTCAAGCTAAAATCACAGTCCTTCAAGAACTCCAACCACCTTCTCTCTCTCTCATATTCAACTCTTTCTGATCAAACAAATATTTCAAGATCTTATGATCACAAAACACTTCAAACCTTGATCCGTACAAGTACCATCTCTAAATTTTAATACAAAAACCACTGCAGATAACTCAAGATTATGAGTCGGATAATTCGTGCCATGTACCTTCAATTTTTGTGAGGCATAAGCCACAACTTTACCTTCCTGCATCAATAATCTGCCTAATCCCATCTTAGACGCATCACAATACACCACAAAAGATTCATTCGGATTCGGTAGAATCAAAATTGGAGTTATAGTCAACCTCTTCTTCAATTCTATGAAACATTCTTCATATAAGATATCCCACACAAAGGCCTGACCTTTTCTACTCAACTAAGTCAGAGGAAGGGCTAAATTAGAAAACTCTTCAATGAACCTATGGTAATAACCTGTTAAACCTAAGAAAATCTTAATATCTATCACTGATTTCAGAGGTTCCCACTGAAGTATAACACTCACTTTGGATGGATCCACTTCTATGCCATCACCAGAAATAACATGTCCCAGAAAAATCACTTCATACAGCCAGAACTCACATTTTGAAAGTTTTGCATACAACTTCTTCTCTTTCAACACTTGCAACAATGCAAACATTACAAACCTTAAGGCTTCATCTTCTAGAAGTTCATCTATTTGCTTAGCAGACAACAACATCAGCTATCTACTATCACCAAACCCAGATCTACACTTTAGAGGCAAGTCACAAATATCTCCAGGAAAAACATTAGTAATTACACACCACTGCATATCTCTAGCCGTCACCTTGATTTCTATTCCCTGAGAAGCAACCATCAACAATATCTGATCGTTCTCCCTCAGAGACATCCCAACTTTACCGACAAACAAGAAACATGAATCCACCTCATCTTCAGATATAAGAATCTACATCGAATCATATAAGCACTTGTCTTAACACCAAACAATTCACTGTACACACCATCTAACCTGGTAAGACACGTCTATTCCATCCAACATGATCCAGTCTATTATCAACAAGAGATTAAGGGTGACCAATTCCTCAATTTCTCAACAGATAACCGACAATCATGATGGGGAAAAAACTAGCTTTTCCAAACTATAATAGCATCCAACGTCACCCTGAGCCATCACTCCACACTTGAAGCATCTAGGAGAAGCACAAGCTTTCCCCCTACTTGTTTCATTCCCAACATGCAAATGGAAAACAAAACAAGCATAGATAATGTTTTCACACACATGTCGCATACTAGGGGACAACATATTTAAACAATCTGGCCAAACCAACCGACCCGCTCTGATACCAATTGTAACACCCTACTCTCCCCATAAGTTAAATAAGTAAAAAATGAAAAATAGTTTACGGAAAATTAGAGTTACACATGTAGGATGCCACATCAACATAAAATCTCATGAAGCATTAAATCACTTCATTTCCTCATAAAGATAAATTAATTAAACAACGGAATATTCAAATGGCTCGGCACTACGGCTCCAATTACATCAAACTCCACACAATACGTGGTTCAACATCATTAAACAAAATCAAGATACATAAAAATAACATGCTAAGGAATAGTAATTCACACAATTCACATCCATTAAAATTTATAATGCACATACAACTGCCACATCAATACTCAGCATATTCAACCCACATTCAATCATACACATATGCAATGCGATTCAACTGTCATGATACAATGCATGTGGTACCATCATAATCAATACAGTTCACTCTTTGAACCAGATTCCCGTCGAGATCTGGATAAGTCGTATATATTCCTATGAACTACAACTTATCTCCAATCGACTCCCACATGGAGTCCGGACGAGACTAGACACCCATCATGGATTCCCACCTAGGCTCATCCCCACATGACACAATATGAATGCATGACATACAATTACGCATAATATAATTATCACCAATGAATAATACATGATCCACAATGATCACACGTGAGACATATACTCACCGTGATTCTCTCTAGAATTACCACTACTTCCCAAGACTGTCCATGCAATGACAATCTTAGCAACACAAGCATCCAACTCACATCATGACAAAAACCACGGAAATTACATGTTTCACCATATTTACTGTTATTGTCGGTTCTCCTGTGCCTAATTATGTCATTTTAGGCTTACGAACCAAGAATAACTGCATCGCACACGAAATCGGGAAAGAAATCACGAACAGGAAAAATTCAACACAGGCCTGCCCATATGTGTATGACCCTGCCCCATACGCGTATGACCTTGTTTCCCTCGCTCCAGGTCTGCGTATGATACATGTAGGCCCTCAATTTCCCAGGTCCATACGCGTAATGCCCAAGTCTTATGCATATGACCAGAGGGTGATCTCCCTTTAAAAACCTTCCCAAAAGCTTCCCATAGGCGTAATGGCCTTTCCATATGAGTAATGCTCACTCCCCCTTACGCGCCCCTTACGTGTATCAGTATAGGGGTATGCTGGCATGGGGCAGGGCGCGTACCATACGTGTAATTCCCCTGGGAGTGTTCCCTATACGCGTAATGCCTCCATGTATACGCGTATGGCTAGTCTGCACAGAAAAAACCAGTTTTTGCCTCAGTGTGATTTTTCACCTACTGGAGCACCTTCAAACTCCTATTTCAGACCCAAAATAGTATCTATACCAGTTCAATCTTAATGGTTTCATTCTAATTCGTTAACTATCCTTATATTCAAGTTTTTCACAATTTAAAACTACATTTTTGTCATCCCCCAAAACCCATATTTTCTAGATCTGATTTCCATGATAAAGTATAACAACAACACATAATTTGGACGAATTTCTCATCAATATCAGTGCACAAATATGAAAATCTAAGGAATAATCACCAGACATGATAATCAAACAAGAAGGAAGAAGAATTTGGATAAACCCCTAAGAGGGCAAGGAGCCCTCACTACCCTCTCATGTTCAGAACTCCATTAAAGAATCCATTTTTCCCCCTTACCTTAATTCGAAGCTTAGTCTCTCCAACAATGGTGGAAAACTCTTGCTCTTCTCTTGCCCTAACTCTACTTCTTTCTCTCTTTCTCTTTTCATGTGAAAACTAATCATGTAACCCCTTTTCCCACTTTTCTCTAATTATGCTTTATTTCCTTTAATTATAATAATAATAATATTATTACCATTATTATTAGGAATAAACATTCCATGTAATAATATTATTTATAATAATAATATTAATGAGATATTCTCCACTAACATTTATATCATTATTATCATAATAATATTATTCTAAGTTTCCTTCCAACTAACTTATATTACACTAAGTTCTCACACTCATCCTTACACACATATCCTTAACTAAGCCAATGTCAAACCAATCATACAAATAAAATCACAAATGACTAAATATTTAAATGGGGTGTTACAACTCTCCCCCACTTAAAACATTTTCGTTCTTGAAAATGTACCTGATGAGAACAATTCTGAATACGACTCTCGCATCTTTCTCTCCAATTCCCAGGTCACACTTCCTCCAGCAGCTCCTCCCCAAGTTACTCTCACTAAGGGAATGTCTTTGCCCCTTTTCTGTTTCATCTTGCGATCCTTGATCTTTATCGGCACCACCTCCACGGTAAGATTATCCGAATATGCACTTCATCCCTCTGAAGAACATGAGATGGGTCAGGAATGTACCTCCGAAATTGCGACACGTGAAACACATCATGCAAATTCAAAAGTTCTGGTGGCAGCGCCACTCTATATGCACAACTCTAACTCTCTGCAAAATCTCATACGGTCCAATGAACTTAGGGTCCAACTTCTTCGATTTCAATACACGACCAACACTACTCACAAGATTGACCCTTAGAAACACATGGCCGCCCTCACCGAATTCCAAGTCTTTCCTCCTATTATCATGATAATTTTTCTGTCTACTCGGAGATGCTTTCATCTTTTCTCTAATCATATGGATGTCTTGAATATCAATTTATTTTTCGCCTCTTTGTTAGTTTTTGTTGTTTTCTTCAAGATTGTCCATATTTCGGTTAGCAGTATATAATTCGTTCTATTATCCGACATTCCTCTTTCCTTTCTTTCACTGGATCAAGTGTCTTTTAAAATAGGTTCAGCCTACTCTAAAAATCCTCAAACATTCTATTTGATAAAAGACATTTGGTCCCTAACGTCACCAATCTTACGTCATTGTGATCACAAAATATCTTCATCTTGAACTTTCATAACTTTCGTAACTCATTTTTCACCTAATCATTTATCGGAATCAATACCGAGTAGAAATATCTATCAAGTTTTAGATTCAATCAACTTTAAAATTCAATAAATTAATAAAGAAACTTTTTCAATATCATAAGGTTTAAATGTATTTCAATACTCTAAAATTTATTCTAAATACATATTTATTTTAAATAACTATTATAAAAATTAAATAAAATAATAAATAATAAAATTCTGAATATATATTCAGTCAAACTTCAATCGAAGTGATAATCAAATCAAACTTCAATAGAAGTGTTTACCATAAATAAGCAACTAAGTTAATACCAAAATCCCTCAAGCAACATCCAACAACAACAACCACCCACGAAACAAAACAAAACGTGCTATATCATATGTACGGTACATAGTCAATCCTAAAATTCAAACCTCTAGATTTTAGAATAATCTAAACATTAAAGCAAACAAATCAAGTTTATTTAATGGATTCATTTACCACCAATTAATAATAATAACTAATGTTTTTTTAAAGGTCAAAAGAGAAAAGAGAAATTTATTGAAGAAAGGCACAAGTAATGCCTAAAGACAAAATGATACACTAAACACCAATCCAACAATTTCAAATACGACAAAAGAAGGATGGGGATGATTAAGGCCTATGCCCCTCTTTTCTATACAGACCAACAAAAACCAAACCTGCAAAAACAAAAAGAAACCACCAACCATGTATAAAATCTGCTCTCACGACACCAATATCAGAACCTACTTTGACCACATGCCAGTCTGAACGCGCAACAAACGCCAGATTGAAACTAACAACCGAAAATACTTTATGCGACACAATTCCACAAATCTTGGAAAGACCGGTCTACAGCTTAGTTTACTGTTGCAAATTATTAATAGTTAATAATGTTGAGTGTCTTTTAAAATGACAAAAAAATATATAAATAAAATTTAATTTTTGAATTTAAAAATAGACAATATTTATGAAGTGTTGCACTAAATTTGAATGTAAAAAAAGAACATTTGTAAAATATTACAGTAGGTTTGAATTCGACAATAGTCAATATTTTGTAAAGTGTTACAAAATAAAAATATACAACTTTTAAAGAATATTACTGAAATTTAATTGATATGCACTGATAGTATAAAGATTTTTTACACTCTCAGTTAATCATAACCGTTGATTTATGTGAAATGTTTGACTTTTATTTTAACCACTTGAAAAATAATATCAACGGATGGTTGTGATGCATTGACAGTGTAAAACTTTTTACATTGACACTACATACCAATTAATCTCATATGACTATAGACGAAACAGTGTAAACTTTAAATTAAAAAAATACGTAATTTTTGATAAAAGGTACACAACTTTTGAAGGAAGTGTTTCACTAATATGATTGATAAATCTTCATTCCGGATTCACCAATATGTAGATAAATAATAGTTTTGGAGGGTGAGGGTGTACTGATGGTCCGGGTTAGTTAAGTGTATATTATGTGTTATAACAATTTTCACATAGTGTTATTCTCTGGTTATCTATTGACAACGATCGTCATTTTTTCTCCAGTTTTAGAGTTTCCACGTATATTTGTGTGTTATGATTGTGCTCCTCTTTTTTTTCTCTCTATATTTTGTTTGTTTTTCCCCAACAATTGGTATCATAGTCTGGTTTGATTCAGGGATAAGTGTTTATTAGTATGCTCGGTGGTTGCAGTTTTGTCTGATCTTCCACATCAGAAAATAATGATAGTGTTGTGAAAGAGTTATTGAGTTGTAGTCACAAATTCCAATGTATAGTTTGGGCTAGTGACAATTGATGGAATTTTTTTTACTTGTGGAAAGTGTTAGTTCTTGATTGGCAAGAATTTTGGTAAAACTAGAAGTAATCACAAGATGTCCTACAGGATGTCGTGACATCTGTCTGTCAGGAACAACAGGTTGTTTTGTGTTTTGTATCAAGTCTTTTCTCTATGATGTCAAACAAGATGTCTTGACAATCATGGACTAAGCATTCAGTATGAATGGTTTTATATGCCCATATCTTTTTGTGCAAGCTGGCTGCACTTTGTCAGTACAGAATCTACGAGCTTCTTGTGACTTACTATAGGCGTTTCTGTTCATTTATTGTGGATCAAATTTGATTTGATTTAAAGTTATTTTCAAAAGAATGTTTGAAGATTGGGAGATTGATTTGATTGGATTTGATTGATCAAATCAAATCTAGTTTTGGCGAAGATTGGAATCTCCCCAAGACTGCTGTTACTTTTGCCACAGCCTAAGCTCATTCTGCATTGCTATTTAAGTAGGTGAAACCCTAGCTTGAAGATTAGCGAAGCAAGGATTAAAAAGTGTGTGCATCTGTTTACAGTTTAGGCTTCGTGTGTGTGTTAGTTTTGTGAGCCATTCGCTCATTGTTAAATGTGTGAATTGGACTAAGTTGTTAATTGTAAATTGTTCGCTCAAAGCTTTAAAGCAAGAGTGTATTTTACTTGATTAAAGCTTTTAAGCAAGATCAAGTTGTGACTTTGAAGAGTGTCTTCTAAAGTCTTCTTTGTGTATTGAAAGTTATCACTCTGTGATTGAGGGGGAGTGAGAGGTGTCTCTTATCTAGTGGGTTCTAGGCAGAAATTGCATGGGTAGAGATTAAGTGAGGAGTTGTAAACTGAGAGTTTAGCTCTGAATTAATTCTACTGTTAGTGGATTTCCTCCCTGGCTTGGTAGCCCCCAGATGTAGGTGTGTTTTCATCGAACTGGGTTAACAATTGTTGTGTCTCTTTTAATTGTTATTTGTTTAGTTGTGTTCTTTGTTCTTGGCAAACAAATATTTATGTCGTGAACATCTCCTTCGACATCTAATATCTGATACCAGAATTTCAATTGGTATCAGAGCAAGCATCATGCTCTGGTTTCTAGGTGAGATCTAGGGACTATACTTTCTGGTACCATGGACAAAGAAGGAGGATTTGTGAATAGGCCACCTGTTCTGGATGGGAATAATTATGACTACTGGAAACCTAGGATGACTAGCTTTCTTAAAATCTTTGGACAGCAAAGCATGGAAAGCTGTTATAAAGGGATTGGAACATCCTGTGATTATTGATAAAGATGGAATGGTTACATCTGATTTAAAACCTGAGGAAGAATGGACAAAGGAAGAAGATGATCTGGCTCTAGGTAACTCCAAGGCCTTGAATGCCCTGTTCAATGGAATTGATAGGAACATATTCAGGTTGGTCAACAATTGTGTTATTGCTAAGGAAGCAAGGGAGATTCTAAAGACTACTCATGAAGGCACATCCAAGGTAAAAATTTCTAGACTTTAACTCCTTACAACTAAGTTTGAAAACCTGAGAATGAAAGATGTTGAAAGCATACATGACTTTCATATGAATATCCTTGAAATTGATAATACTTCAAGTGCTTTAGGTGAAAAAATGTCTGAAGAAAAATTAGTAAGAAAAATCCTCAGACCTCTTCCCAAGAGATTTAACATGAAAGTTACTGCTATAGAAGAAGCTTAAGACATTTGTAAAATGTGAGTTGGTGAACTCATTGGGTCCCTTTTAACATTTGAAGTTGGAATAGGTAACAAAACTGACAAAAAAAAGGGCATAGTGTTTGTTTCAAATACTAAACGAAGAGAGGGGGAATCTGATGAGGATGCAGATCTCTCAAATCCCATAGTTATGCTAGGGAGACAATTCAACAAGGTAATGAAAAGGATGGATACTATACCAAATGCCATGAACATCCCTCTTGACATCAATAAGTCAAATGATGCAGGAAGAAGAACTAGAACTGAAGAAAAAACTACGAACAACAAAGGGATAAAATGTCATGGGTGTGAAGGCTTTGGTCACATCAGATCTGAATGTCCAATCTACCTCAAGAAACAAAAGAAAGGTCTAGCTGTTTCATGGACGGATGAAGACTCTGACAGTGATATAGAAGAAGAATCTGCCAAACATATAACTGCACTAACTGGAAGATACTATTCTGATGAGGATTCCAATGAAGATGAATTAACTCTTGAAGAACTAGCAACTTCCTACAGAGAATTGTGCCTCAGGAGCGAAGAAGTCTGCTTACAAAGTGAAAAACAGAAGAAACACATCATAAAGCTAAAGACTGAAAGAGAGGAACACATGACAACTATCAAGGATTTGAGAGATGAAGTTGCTCTCCTAACCTCTCAACTTGACCAACTGGTAAAATCCGTTAAAATGATGAACAATGGTACCAAAACTTTGGAAGAGATCCTTCTATCTGGAAAAAGATCAGGAGACAGGAATGGGTTAGGATTCCATTAAGACAACAACTCTGCCTCATACCACAAACCTTCTGGATCAAAGCAAGTGATGTTCCAGCAGATGTCTCAACATCATGAAAGTAAACAAACCAGCCAACCAAGGAAGTTCCAAAGATGGAGATGTCATCACTGTGAACGCTTTGGTCATATAAAGAAATTATGTTTCAAACTGCATGGTGTTGCACCCCAAATTTTGACCCCTTAGATCCTCATCATCATTGTAGGATCATATTTAGTTGATTAACTAACCTTAACCCATTTCCAGTTTATCTTTGTCAAGATGCAGATGAATTAGAGTTCTGTACCGTCAAAATTGAGGCTTCGATGGTGTGATCAATCAATGTTTTGGATTGATTCAACTTCAAATGAGATCAAGGATACTATATTTGGTCAAGTATGAATCCAATTTGAGGTGGTCACCCAGGAATTGAGAACAGTGTAGTTCAAGATACCCGATTAGGGTTTTCGACCAGGAAAAGTCAATTGTAGTTTGACTTTTGATTTAAAGAGTGTTTCAATGGTGGGATCAAGGTCCATTAAGCTCCTATGGATTAGTAAATTCCATCGAAAGAGTTTCAAGTCCTCAGAATGCCCGGATCACCAACGGTCGACTCGGTAGTCACCGATTGATCGAACAGTTGACCGAAAAGTCAACTCTTCAATAATAAGGAATTTGACTTTAAAATGTGAATCAAAATGTTCCTTATGTCATATTACACCTCCCCATAAAATTTCATGACCATTGGACCAAGGGTTAAGAAGTAATTGCAAAAATCGGGAATTAGGGTTTAAAAAGGGGCAAGACCATAACTCCTCAACCACACATCCAAATGAAGTGGTTCAAAGCTCATTGGAAAGCTCTTGACAAATCCTACAAAAGCCTCAAAGTGGTCCATGATCAAAAAATGCATAGATTTGGAGTTATGACAAGATTCATTTTAAGAAGGGAAATGACTTAGAAAAATTCTAAGTTATTTATCCTTTTTAAGTGGTTTTTTCAGCAACTTGGAAGGGTTTTTCAACCTAGTTCCATCAAGAATTTGGAAATCCCAAAAACATGAAATTTATAGAGCTACTTGAGGGCTTTCTATGTTGTGGTAGAACTCCTCAATAGCATGTGTGAGCAGAAAGTTATGCACTATGGAAGTTAGGGTTGTCAACACTTGAAACCACAATCCAACACTTCTCAAAAATCAGATTTCACAACTTGAGACATCCTCAACCCTTGGATCATGATTCAATATGATATTTAGATGTGTAGAGGAAGGGAAATGCAGAAAAATGTAAGGTTTGAAGAGAGAGAGGCAAGTTGCAACTTGTGTAATAAAATATTCAAATGTGTAAGAAGGAGAGAGAAACTTTTCACTCCAAAACTGTTGCAGCTGGCTCACCCTACACTCTAAGCTCACCTCAGTCACTTCATGTCCATCTCCACTTGATTTTTCTGATCTTCTTTGAACCATGGAGCTGATAGGAGAAGATCCTGGCAAGACTTTTCAAAGAAACTTCACAAATCTCCCTCCAAAAGTGGCAAAGTACCAAGCTGCCCTCACTCTTATTTTCACTATAAATAGAGGCCTCTTCAATGATGTTAGATACACCAGAGCAATCTCAAAAACCAAGAGAAACAATAGCTCTCAATTCCCTTTCATTTCCTCAAGAATCTCAAATTTTCAAGACTTCCATTTTCACCAAAAAGATGTCTTGAGCAAAACTCTGCTCAAGGTCAGTTCTACCATTTCCAAGTCCCTCAAAACCATCTACACAATCCATAAACATTGTGTAGAAGGTGTCCATACATTCAAACCACTCAAAAACCTCATTTTCACAAAAGTCAACCTCCATACCTTAATAATTTGACTTTCTTGCATTTTGAAAGCCAAATTCTCACTTGAACCACTTCCCACCATTCTAACACTCCCAACACCTCCTATACATCATATCTCAAGTGTCTAAACTCTAAAAAACCAGCTGGAAATCACACAACTCCAACTGTCTTGAAAAGTGTTTTGTTGCTTCAAGAGGAAGCAAGCTTCAATTCTTTGCTAAAGAAGAGGATCTCTGGGTTTCTAAGTTTCTTAGCTTGCTCAAGACTTGTCTACAAGAGGTATGTGACATTCAAACTCTTTATTGATCATACATTATCATGTTGTATCATTTTTTAGATGCTTGTTGTAAAATATACCATTGCTGCCCCACTTAAGTTCTTTGTCAAGAACTCTTGTTTCATGGTCATGATACTTGTTCTTGTTAATGTATTGTCATTTGTAAATGATATGTGGATAATGTGTTACAATTTTGTGCTTAGATATCATGTTTAACTTGTTTTTTTTTAGATTTTGGTTATGTGGTAGTTTTAGGATTCCAACATTGAAAAGTGATGTGTTTAGCTCTAGAACTGTCAAACCTAGTTTATTTGTGAGATTTGGGTAACTTGTAAGTTAGTCATAGGATCCCCCTGCCCTGTGATCATGTTTGAATCAATGTGGCTCTTGTTTTTGCACTTATGATATTTTGGTGTCATCTTGTTTATCACTACCATGAGTTGTGTATTGGTTTGTTTGTGCTTGCTATTTTTTTATCTCAAATCATTGGTTAATGTTTTGAAACCTTACCTGCCTATTTGAATTGGTTGAGTATGAGAAAAATGAGGTTTGCTATTAGGGCCTGCTGTGAGTCTTGTATTTTTGCTGTCAAACTTGACTTTACATACCATTTCTGGTTTGGATCAGTTGTTGTTTGATTTTAAGATTGGAAACTCATTTGTATACCTATTTTGAGGATGTGTGTGATGCTTGTATGCTCAAATCTCCATTATATGTTCAAACTGCTATAACATCCTTCCAATTGCATTTTTCAAAATATCATGATGCCAAACATGCCACATTCTGTTTCAATCAATGTCTACTTGATCTATATGCATAATATCATTGTTTTGCTCATTTGAAACTTGTATGTGCTATCAAATTTCCCAACTGTCATGTATGTTGCCTGCTGCATATTTAAGTTGTTGTTTTCATGTGTTATGAGCCTCAAATGTGACATTCTGTTTGGTGTTTGTTTTAATCTACTTCTTGAGCATAATATCATTTTCTAGCATATTTTTAGTATGTGTGTGATATTTGTTTCCACATAAACCTCACAATTTGAAAATGTACCTGCTGTCACATTCTTGCCAAGACAGTTTTTCACATTGCTTGCAACAACATGCCAATTTTCATTCCAACTGTCCTATGCTTATTTTGTGAATTGAAACTCATTCCTTGTCATGATAATGATATGTGTACATTGGTAATTTGATATGTTCTTGTCTATTTCCTCAATTTCACTTCTAATTGCATTTCATACTAGAATATGCCATGAACATTACCAAGTTGTTGTTCTGGTTGCACATGCCTAACCTTTGAGTTGTAAATCATCTATATGTTTGATTTTGATGTGTGTAAATGATTGGTTTGATCAATGATTGCCTGCTTTCTCATTTCACCCTCAAACTGCTCTTTTTAAGCTAAAACATGCCATGCCAAATTCTTGTTTGCTTGCAATATGCCTAGTTTCTGAGTTGTAACTCATTCTTTTATACATTTATGATATGTGTGAGTGTGTTTGTCAACATGAGACCATTGATTCATAACTGGACCATATTTGTGCCCTTTTGCTGCCAAACTGCTTTGAAACATCACTGCCACACACTACACTTTTTCTGTTTGATTTATTTCTAGGTCAGTTCATGAAACATCAGACCTCTAATAACATTTAAAACTTGTATGAGCATGAATCAATCAATTTCTGTTTGTCTTACTTTGCTGTCATGACAGCCCTGCCTCTATGATTGGTATAAATTGCATTTTGGTATCCATTGTCTTGTTATGTGCATTCCATGAGTATCTTAAGTGCTAGCATCATTCCCTATTATATTTGAGACTTGTTGTATACATTTACTTGACCTCATCTGTTTCCAAATCAGTTTTGATTCTCATGTTGCATTTTTATGAGTGATTGAGCAGTTGGCCTGTGTTTTTCAATTCCATGTTGTTTGTGAACAATTTTAAGGTATAGGCACACCTTATATGATGTTTTGAGGGTGTAGACAAGGTTTGTTCACTTCAATTCTGTCTGCTACTTAATTTGGTTTCAACATTGCATTTTTTCTCCAATTTCACTTGTTAGGGCATAACAGTCATGTTTTGTATTTAAGTTTGGTTTGGTAATTGTTGTATACTTGCTCCTCATTGAATTTCCAATGTGTTGGTGATTGTCTCATGATTTCCTTGTTCTATTTAATCAACTGTTGTACACATCCATAATTGGACAGCTGCTGCATTTTCATGCTTCATCTTGCAATTCATGTGCCAAATCCATGTTTGTTGATTTTTGCTTGAGCCTTTAATGTGCTACACCTTTGTTATGACATATGAAACTTGTATGCACTGCCATTTACTTGAATTTGATCTCACAGTTGTTTGTGGCTTTCAGAATGCAAACCAATCACCAAATTTGCATATTGCATCGTGTTTTTATTTCAAGGCCTCATTTCAAAATTCCAACTGCACCATCTTATTCCTTGTTTAAAATCAGTCAAGTTTGAATAAAATTTCATCAAAAAAGACCAAGATTTGATAGAGTTACGAATCAAAATGCATGTGGTATCTTGCCTTGTTCTTGCTTCTTTTGTTTGCCCAGAAATCCATGAAACTTGCCTTATATATTTTTAGGGGTGGCTAAATCAACGGATGTATAGCCACCCCAGTGGTAGAAACCTTACTCTCTCATGCGCCTTTCACTTGCCAAACCAGGGTTCGATCCTTAGATCAACCCTTTTTGTTTTTTATTTTTCCATTGTGTTGAATTTATTTTCTTTCTTCTCTTCCATTTCCTACCAGCGCGCATGTGGTGCCTTGTTGGTTTATGTGTGTGTTTGTAAACACAAGGGCCTGGGTTCAACTCCCAGCTTGGACCTTTCTCCTTCTTTTTTATTCATTGTGTTATTTTATTGTCATAATTCATACAAAACTTCAAATATTTGTAACTTGTTCATGTTTTATCATTTTTGATCCATTCGTTTTGCAACATGGTCATGACAATGTCTAGTTTAATTTAATGTAAAAATATTTCAAATTGCTTGTAGTCACAATGCCTTTTACCTACTTGAAAGTTGGTTTGTTTTTAAGATTGTTATCTTACATATCGTTGAATTATCTTTCATGCAATGCTTAATTGATCTTGTGAGATTTATTGGTATTTGATTTCTTTATGTTTGTTAACATGTTGAGATATTATTTTCTTGTTGGTTGTTACCATGAGTTATTGTTTCTTTCCTAAAGCCTTGAATTGAACTGTTGTGATCAATCCTTGCGTACTTGATTGTTATCAATGCCTAATTGTTGTTACTTTTGAACTTATAACATGATCATTTTAAGTTGTGACTTATTTGTATGACTGTTGTTTTCACATTTGTCAATATGTCTCTGGGGTTGTTACCTTCATCTTTGTTAAGATATGTGATTCTTGGTTGTAACCATTGGTTCTATTTAATCTTTGCCTATTGTAATATGCATGCTTGCTTGGTTGTAACCATATTCTTTATTCTTCTTGCTTAATTGTTTATTGCTTTGTTATTCTTCCCCAAGTGATGGAACTTTTTAGTTCTCATCCAAGCTGCCTCTCACTCTCCTTCCAAAGGAAAAGTCTCTCCATTGACCCTTGTGTCATTGGATAGCTTATTACCCGTTTCCCTTGAATTTGTGAAGTCATTTTAAACCCTAGCTTAGTTTAGTTAGAACATACAAGCCATTAGACTTTGCTTTAAGTCTAGGAAGCTTACCTTGCTAGGAGTGTTCTTCAACTAGAACCCTAGGATGGAGTTTGTAAACTCTATGTAAGAATCATAGTAATGATTACTTACTCCCCTCTTGAGTGTTTAACATAGATCTAGAGAGTTTTATGAAACTCTACACATGCATGGATATGTTTGTTCCCCTTTGAACCTTGATCATAATCAAGTGTTCATTTAACCCTAGTAAGGTGAGCTACGATTGCTCTGATTCTATCCTAGTTAGGATACGTAGGCAGAGGACGCGACGTCTTTGCGTGCAAACTTAGAAACTATCTTTAGGTCTTAACCTACACCCTTTACCCAATCCAAACCTTAGCAAACATTTACCCAACTTAGCATGCAATCAAACAAAAGGTTCCTGTAGAGTACTACAGATGTTTAGGATGTGAAATACCTACCCTATGCATAACCAACCCCCGATCCCCGAATCTCTTAGAGTTGTTGTTACATCGCACAAAAGGTTCTTTCTCTCTTTAGACCTAAGCTAGGGTTTAAGGATTCAAGTTAATCAATAGCTTGGTATCACGATTCTCACCGCAACAGAAATGACGACTTCACTGGGGAAGATTTACTTAACTTGAGGGTTTAGCCTATTTTGTTTAACTGCATGCTATATTTGTAAATATTTGCTTAACATGTATATTTGTCAATATATTTGTTTAACTGTTGGGTATTGGGTGTTTTGAGTGGTGAGACGGTCCTATACCCGGACTTGAGTGCAATTATGATAGGATGGTGGTATATTCAAGAAGGCTTATAGGGAGTTGATTTCCGACCAAGCTAACTTGAGAAACCACCGCTCAATGTAGGCCCTCTTGAAAGTTTAGTATTGTTGATCGAGTATTCGTGAAAACAATGCTACTTTCAACGAAGGAGCCTGTGACATTGTGGACTTTTAGAATACATTCTACCCCACTTTGGCCTTATTAGGACGTAGTGCGATGACTATAAGTAAGTATTTCTGAAATAGTTGATACGCGATACTACACTCAGACGAGATTCTCTTGAGAATATTATCGATTACCAAGTAATTTGGGAAATTGATAATATCCGAAAGATGGGTTGATGACTCTGGGAACTTTGTAGAACCCGTTCGGCAGGTACAATCAATCCATAGTACAATCCTTGGGGATGGGTAGACCTTGGACTCATGCTCGTCCATAAACCTAAGCTTGTGTTGTGTGCATATGTGTGATCTCTGCATTTGCCTGTGTTTGTGCATTTTGCATCATATCATCATATCATCATATGGTTTCATGGAACTCAGACTTTGTTATTTGTAAACACCAGAGGTCGTTATGAACAGTGAAAGAAAGAAAACTTTGAAGTACACTTACAAGGGTTTTAACCTAGATGACTTGAAAAGGTTGAGCACCTTAGTGACAGATCCAGAGGGATTTCAAAGCAGATATGGGAAGCTGTTGTTACTCTTGAGGATAAAGATGGATGGTGGACTCCTTTCTACTCTTCTCCAGTTTTATGATCCGCTCTACCACTGTTTCACATTCCCTGATTATCAGCTGGTGCCCACACTAGAAAAATATTTTCAGTTGGTTGGATTGCCCATTCTTGAAGATTCTCCTTTTCCAATTATGGAGGAGGACCCTAAAGAACAAGATATTGTCAAGGCTACACGTTTAGGATTGGTTGATATTAAGAAGAATTTAATTACAAAAGGAGGATTTTTTGGGCTAAAAGCAGAGTTCTTGGTCAAGAAAACTCAGTATTATGCGGATCATTTAAGCATGGATGCATTCGAGGCTATCCTTTCCTTGCTCATCTATGGCATCTTCTTGTTCCCTAGCGTCGAGAATTTTGTGGACCTCAATGCCATTAAAATTTTCTTGAAGAAGAATCCTGTACCTACCTTGTTAGCAGATACATACCATTATGTTCATCTGAGGTACTTTCATAATGGAGGGATGATTACTTGTTGCGCTCCTTTGTTATACAAATGGTTCACTTCACACTTACCCAAAGTTAACGCTTTTTGGGATCCGAAGAAAGGATGGTGGTCGCAAAAGATCATGGCTCTTACCCACTCCAATATTGATTGGTATATGTTGCACCCTAAAATTTTCCCAACCTTAATTCACTTGGTTTATGTTTCAATATCATTAGCATTTGCATATAGAGTCATGTACATAGCCTAATCATCTGCATAGCATAAGCATAGCAAGTCATTCAACAGGGGACCAATCATTATTCTCATCTCTAGAGGCCTATCAAGAGGTTATTATTCAAATCCAATCTCATTCAAGTCATCAGAAAGAATGGGGAAGCTATCAAGTCAATGGATCAAGCAGTTCATCTAACTCCTAACTGAGAGTGTCTGAGGATCAACAAGGAAAGTATGAGCTGTGAATTGAAGGCATGGGGGAGTATCTAGACATCTTGGAGGACTTAGAAAGTCATTTGGAGAAGGAGACAAGTCATTGGTGTAGTCACAAGAGTTGTGGAGGAAGACAGTCAACTAGGGTTTCATCTGGGTCAACCCTGGGTCAACTCTAGGTCAATTGACTGATTGAAAGGCATTAAAGGCTATTGAAGAGATGTGGGGTTCATAATTTTACATATAGAATAGGATATGGTGGTATGCCAAGGAGAATTCAAGAGAAATCAAGGAGAAGAGGAGTTTCTAAATTAGGGTTTCTGTGTAAAATCCCCTAGTTTAGGTCAAATTTCCAAGCAAGATAAGTCAAAATACAAGCTTCAAATGAATCCTTGGACAACATGGAACTTGTATAGGATCTCAAGACCTTTAATTTGAGTGGTGGAAGACATCAAGAAGATTTATAGAACTCAAGTTATGGTCCTTGCAAGTTACAGGTCATCTGAGGTATTTGAACTTTTGTCTGTGAAAGTGACTTGACTTCCAAGCAATTGCTACCCCTCAAGGAGATTTCAAATGAATTTCTGGTCAACATAAGAGTTGTTCATTATTTTCTTAGCTTTCTAGAATGGTATAGTATGCCTTCATATGATTTGTGGAACTCTACTTATGGTCTTGGAAAGCAAAGGGTATTTTGGTCATCTGAGGATTACAGGTCATTCCTAGCCTATGCCCAAAACTCATACAAGGGAGCTTCAAATGAAAAACCTCCCAACATCAAAGTTGCTCAAAATGCCATTTTAAGTCAAGAAAAGAAGTCATGGAAGTTTGGAAATGCATGGAACAAGACTTGATAAAAGTTGGTGAAAAGTGACTTAAAAAAGGCATATAACTTGAAAAAGTTCAAGTTGGAAAATGGTTTGAGAGATCTACAAGTCCAATATGGGTCATCCAATATACCAAATTGATTCCCAACATCATTTTAGAGACATTGGTTCAAATATATTTTTGATTTGAGGTCTTAAAATGGGGGCTACTTTGTAAAGTCCATGCTTGCATATTAAGGAACCATTGCAAATCTTCACACAAGGCAAGGAAAAGCTTGGTTTTTCATACATACACTCCTAACATCTCATGAGAGGAGATTTTAACACAAATTTACCCAAGGTGCAAGCATGATATGAGATGATTCAAGATACCATCAAATGATAAATTCATGAAAGTTCCACAAGTTTCTAGATCCCTCTAGGACCAATCTAGAAGCTTCTCATTCTGTTAATCCTCACCTACATAAGGAAATGAAGCCATTTGTGCATTGGTTGGTGATTCTTTGAGCTTGCAAACATTACTTTGAATCCTTCACTCCCATTTGCATTTTCCTTTCAAACTCCATTGAAACTTCATCAATCATCTCAGTTTTTATTATCATCATCATCCACCATTATCATAGAGTAATTGGAAAAGGAAATTGGAGGGAATTCGTGGCTGGTGAAGGTGATCCAAGTTTACACTCCAACTTGCATGAAGAGGGGGATAAGGTGATTAAAGAAGATTTAGCCACAACCATTGCAAACAGTAGAAAGCACACCATTGGAGGAGCATCTAGAAGCCATTACAAGTCTTGAATTGCAGCACAACTACCCCTGCCATCATCACTTGCAAGGTATGCAAAACCCTTCGAATCTCCTTATTTATGCTGTTGTAGATCATGTGGTTAAGATAGGAATACTTAGAGACCATAGGGGATTGATTCATGAGATCTAGGGAGAGTTATATGAAGTTTGATGGCAGAGTGGTGAAACTTTGATGAGCAAGAAATCCTAGTTTAGGGGATGATAATCATGATAGATTAGTTCAGAATAGTCAGTGCAATGTGGTGAGTGCATTAGTACAAGAATTGGCAAGTTTGGTTATCATGCACACCAGGTGTAATGCAGTGGTACCAGGATATTCTAGCTATCGGGTTCGATTACACATTGAGATTCAGCAAAATCTAGGGTTAGGATCTTGTAGAGGGTGAAGAGTAGAGCAGTTTTGGTGTTGAGATCGTGGCGTTTGGTTGAGCGAGGAGGGAGAACTGAGCAGTGGAAGTTTGTGCATGGAAGGAGAATTCTGCAAAACCCTAGGGTTCGTTGGGGACGATGACCCTCAGCCATCAGATCATTTCCAAGTTTTGACTTAATCCTCTCATCGTGCGGCCACGATTTAATGCTGAAAACGGAGGGAAATTTTAAAACCTCAAAACGCCGCGTTTGAGTAAGTGGCCAGTCTGGGCTCAAATGTTTTTCGCGCCCCCACTCTTGTTGGGCCCAACGTGTATCCT